>CAHIKZ030003185.1:795000-910000 GCA_903632075.3 Acanthosepion pharaonis
GACTTCAGATGACACTCTAAGATGACTTGAGATGACGCTGAAAGATGATTTGAGATGGCACTGTAAGATGACTTGAGATGACGCTCTAAGATGACTTGAAATGACACACTAAGATTACTTGATGACGCTGTTGGTATATTTAATGTTGGTATATATATAAGTGTAGATATTTATATAAGATGGTAAATATTGGCGTATATTTAGAAATGAGGATGATTGTATGCACACATGTGTGCGGGTACATAATTGTATGTATAAAAATGTGTATATGGGCTTGTATATGGATATATGAATTTATGTGTGTGTATGTATATACATATGTATATGTGAATATATATGTGAATACGTATGTAAATATGTATATATGCATGTGTATTCGTAAATTTAGTTAGGTATATGTATATATATATCGATTCATGTATATGGGGTTGCATATATATTTGTATGTATATATATATTTACGAATTGATATATTTGATGTTTGTGAATATATGTATAAGATATAGTTTTATGCATATATATGTATATATGGGTGCATGTTTTTATTTATAGAATTCTAACGGAAAGAAAGAAAGTTTTTTATTACGTTTTAATTTTACTTTCATTTGAAATAATTCCTAATTAGACTTGAAAAATTAGAAATTTCACTCATCTGGAGATAATCTTAATGTAAATTGATCACTTAGATTTAAATTAAAAAAATGTTACTCCTTAACCATTATTAATGATATTAAAAATATTAAAATTAAAAATATTTTTTTTTGAAATTTAAACACTAAATTCACTATCTAATGTTAACTGTAAAATTTAAGAAAAACTTTAAATATGTATAAAGATGGATGCGTGTGGATATATGTATATGTAAGTATTTGTATATGTATATGCGTGTATACTGATGTATATCGATGTAATAATACATGTTATATATGTAATTGTACATGTATATGAATGTATGTGTACGTACGTAAGTATGTATGTGGTGTTTGTATGTAAAAACAGTAATTTTTTTTAGTATTACCTTCAAATCTTAATCCATCTTGATTTTTTTTTTTTTTAAGCATTTCACCCCAAGCAAGGCGGGAAGCCACTAGGACGCAAGGAGTTACAGAAAATTTAGAGCAAGATCAGATAGGAGTGATAGAAGAAAGGATGAGGGTAGTGGATAGATCAAGGCAACTGGAGATGTCGATTGACATTACACTTGTATAGCTGGAGATTATAGCTCTCAGGGAAACAGGAATAGGGAAGGGAGTTCCACAGGCGAGAGGTGCGAGACATGAAGCTATTGGGGTAGAAGAGACGGCTACATTTAGGAGTTTCGACAGTGAAGGGGTGAGAGCGGGATGCCAGCCTCGTAGGGCGCTGGAACTCATGACGTCTGGGAACCAGCGAATGCAGCTCCTCGGAGCAATTTCCATGAAAGTATTTGTAGAACAGACAGAGGGAGGCGACGGCGCGTCTGTGAGAAAGTGACTGTAGACGAGACGCCAGAAACATAAACATTAATAAAGAAATATTACCCATCTAAAAATAGCTTTAAATTAAATTCATGGATTAGACTCTAACTGATAAAGTCATTCACAATATTAAAATATTACTATTAGTAAATATTCGGCTTATATTAAATCCCTAATTGATTTGTGGAGAAGTTAAATATTTAAATTGCTAACAAGCAATAAATCTCATTTCTTTGTGGAGTTTTTAAACATTTGAATTACCATCAAACGTTAAAATCTGTGTTTATCTAAACTACTAAAGCTATACCACCCCTCCCCTTCCTCCAAAAACCCTACGTACATCTCTTATATCTTGTCTCGTTATTACCCCGACTTTTTTTCCTTTTCCCTTTTTCTCTTTTTTCCTTTTTCCCATATCATTTCTGTTGAGTTGACAGATTAAATAGGTCAATGTCTGATTCTTAACCCCTCCTCCTCAATATTAAGTATTGTAATAAAAATAAAAAATAAATTTTAAAACTATCCCATCCCTCTTTAAACTCGACCATGTCTCTTACACTATTCTTCACCACCCTCTATGTCACCATATATAAGCTTAATACTGCCATTTAAAAGTGTAAATTTTAAATTTTTCTTTTCACCTTTGAAAGTGAAGACTGAAGATCAAGAGAAAAATGAAATTCTCTGGTGAAATAAATTATAGCAAATGGAGCCTTAAAATGGTCTGTTTTTCTTTAAATTAATATATAAATACGTGAGTACATATATATATATATATATATATATATATATATATATAGATATATACGTGAGTATATATATATATGTGTTTGTGTGTGTGTGTGTCTGTGTGTGTTATCGAATTTGAAAAAATATTGATTAATAATTAATTGGCACATTTTTAGGATCTTATGTGTGGGAGAGGTAATTCCAGTGAGACACATTATATCAAGAATAACTGACAACCCACATAATCTAGACAGTACAGTAGCCAAACTTTTAACTCCACTACTTAGCTCCTCGCATATAATGAACTCTACAGATATTGTTAATATCAAAAATAAATATAAAAGACAAATATAAGATCAGTTCATACATAAAATCTTTATATGTAAATGTTTCTGTAAAGAAATGCCTAAATTTTAAAAAAAGCGCCTTTTTCCTCGTTCAAAAAATCAAATCCGACTTGAAAAGTACAAGATTTCAAGACATCGAGGGAATCCACGCGAATGCGACGAGACAGCTGTTCTCTATTCCCCAAAAATGAAGTTCCAGGAATGCTTCCACTAATGGAAACGATGCTAGATAAAGTGCCTGGCTTTAATCTGCTATTTCGAAGGTGATTAAATGCCGAATTGTTATTGTCGTATTCTTTTTATAGCACATACTTTTTACAGACTTCCTATTATATATTTTTTTTTTCAGACTTCGTATCATATATATATATATATATATATATATATATATATATATATATATATATATATATATATATATCGTTGAAGAAAGTTAGAACTAAAAACGAATACGTTGTAAAGCCTCACCAAACAAAAACAAATATATTCACTATATACGACGCAGATAATGTAACATACTTCTAAACAGACTGTATAAATGATGAACTTTTGAACAAATTTGTTATTAATTCTTCTTTTCTTTCTTACATATTGAGTGTGAAAAGTTTCTTGTTGGTTGGTCGAAATATGGCTTTGTTTGCCTGGCGATTTTTCTCATCGGTCTGTTTGTAGAGATGACAAAATGCTGGCGTTCATGTTATTTTTTTATGTCTATCACCACACCCACAACACACACACACACACACACACACGCACACACAAATACACATACGCTTGAAGGAAAACTTCAGGCCATGTATGTTGTATGGTAGCTCGACTATTTATATATGTAGGCCAATGGCGCATTATGGGTAGCCTGATCATGTATTTCCGGTTTATTTTATTATCCTAACAGTTATTACGTAGGCAACAACGGTTATATTTCAAATTATTCTAACGCTTATTGAATAGAAATTACTGTGGCTCAGAATTTGCTGCTAGTGTGTTGATATTTTTTTTTATTTTTAAATTTTTAAATTTTCTAAATACTCAGTAATAAAAAATTAGTTAATTATTTATTATTGAGTACTTAGGGGATTTTGCATTTATTCATTAGTTATTTGTTGTTGTTGATTATTATTATTAAATCTATTTAGTTGCGGTTGTTTTGCGTGCATTCGTAGCGTTTTTTAATTTGTTTATTATTTATTTACTGAAATTGTTTATTTATTTATAATTTTATTTATTTGTTTCTGTTTTCTATTTATGGAGGGTTGTTCCCGATGGTTCATAAGATTGACGTATGCAAATTCGGCTTATTACTCTGTCTACTTTCTTTTTTTTTTAAATGTTTGTTTTTGTTTTCATCTATTGTAGAATTTATTTCTTTACTTTTCCTGGCACCAGATAGGTTCTAATTTCTTGATGGCCATGTCGTCATTATCACGCCGCTGTCATCGGTAGTTGATAAGCTATATCCAGCAAAAAGGAAAAATAAATAACATAGCGATAATCCTGCTGTTCTGTATCTCACTTGAGTGGAAAGATCTCGTGTCTTTAATGCTTTACTCATAACCTGACCTGCTCTGCCGGAGGAAGCAATTGTTTGTTTTCATAACGAATTCCTTTGGCTCAATTAGCTGTATTAGACAAAACATTGCGGTTTGTTTTGTTTGGCACGAGTGCCGCGACAATATTGTCGTACCGTTGTCAAAATGCAGCCAACCTATCTTTTAAAATATTATTTATTTTTCGTTATGAGCCAGTTAATTCTTTTGAGACTAATTAAATGAAATCTACGTTAGAGCCATTTAAATCTCTTTATTAGAATAATAGCTTAAAAGCCACCCTATCGGGCGGCATTTAAGCTAGATCATACGGAGGTATCTTGATTCGGCTTGATCACAATAGCTAGGAAGGAGTAGATGTGATAGGCAACAATGAACTACAGAAGAACTCACAATTAATCGCTGCATATAAGTATTTAAGCTTACCTTTTTAAAGTTCAACGATAATTCTTCTGTCGCCATTTAATTTAAAAACAATTTGATGTATGTCGGTCCTTTCTTTCTGTAGAAACAATTATTTTTATTTCATGGGTGACTTTCCCTGGATTTCGCAATTAATTTCGATTGTTTCCAAATTTATTCCCAAGTTATATAAATTTATATCGTACAAAAAAATAATTCGTCGCAAAAAATCAAGTAAAAATCGGCGAAAACAATTGCAGTAATGAAAACTTGGGGAACCTAAAATTTCAGGATTGCGGATCCTGATCCAATCCGAAATGTTTTTAATTTGCTCACGGAGTCGCCCTGATTCCAAAATGATATTATATGTTGGGCTACGGGCTCTAAGACTAAAGTTGACAAACTGTGTCACAGTAACACACTGACATTCGTATTTATTACGTAGATAATAAGGTCTGTCTTATAGAACGAACGGGCTTAGGGACATGTCCCGTTGAAACCGCGGTTCTCGTCCGATTACTGATGTTCAACAACGCCGGGTCAGTATTGACCGCTGGGGAATCCCAGCTGCTGTAAGCTTGGATGGGCGAGTTGTATGTCTTTTAGCCATGTTACGTTGAAATACCGGTTCTCGTGCGATCAACGAAGTTAAGCAACGTTGAGCCTGGTAAGTACCCAGATAGGTGGCAGCTTTGGAATTACAAGGTGCTGTAGTGTCGGACGTGCGTGTGGTAAGCTTTACGGCCATGCAATGTTGAAAAAACCGGTTCTCGTACGATGTCCGAAGTTAAGCAACGTCCAGCCTAGTCAATAACTACATGGGTAATCGCTTGGGAATAACAGGTACTGTAAGGTTGGATGTTCGAGTGATATGATTTACGGCCATATCACGTTCAAGCATCGGTTCTCGCACGATAACTGAAGTTAAGTAATGTCGAGCCTGGTCAGTATCTACATGGGTAACCACTTGGGAATACCAGGTGCTATAAAATTGGGTGAGAGGGTGGTATATTGGATAACGGATCGGAATTGGAAATCGGAGAATCGAGTTTCAATTTCACTCGAGTTCGTTATTTTCACTTACGCCCAAATACATTTGGGAAAGGTATGAATCCATCTCTTCTCCCTCAGTTATGGGTTAAATAGTAATTATAGGTTAAATAGACACTTAGTTGCAAGTCGCTCGCTTACTCTATCGCTAATTACATGGCAAATGTTGAATTTTGGGCTTTATTCTTTAGTTTCACCAGATCAGGCCTTAACTGCTAGGACATGGTGCAGGTAAGTATAAGGAGCTTTCTCAATGCCATCTCATCATCATTAGCTACCGTAATATGTCAGTAACAAGACGCATGTTCAGTATCGCATAGAGAGTAAGGAAGAGGAGATTTATAACATTTTCCGAGGATATAATGTTGTTGAAGCTTAAATAAGCATGGAATAATACAACACAAAATGTACGTTAACAAAATGTATTGAAACAAAGAATAGGTACACAATATTTACAGTTAGTTTGGTATATTCTTGGGAAGACTGTTCCTGCATAATGGGTTGACTAAATCGCAGTCGGGCAGAGTCTCTGGATTCAATTTCTTAATCTCTACTATCTTCCCCGTCTTCCGGTACCAACCCATATTTATATGGTCGGTAGTCCGCTTATGTAAATTAGGTGTATCATACACAACAAATGTAAAGCGAATACAAAAAGCTCCTATTAACTTTCACCAAGGCTAAGAAAATAAAATAAAAACAGAATTTAGGAAATACAATATGTGTGTTTGTGTGTATGGATCAAAAGAGAAATTCAAGCAGCAAGCTATGCAAAGTTCTACAGAGGGGAATTTATATAGTTACATATACATTTTTTGGCTTGCAGTGATGTCCAAACTATGCAAGGCCCGGAGCCACTTGAGGTAGAGGGTTACAGAGTAAGAGTCACAGATTATGCGGATATGAGGGGAAGACTTGAAGGGGTTAAGATTTTAGTGATCGGGAAAACATTCTGTTGGGAATCGTTTCCACAAAGCAATTCTTTGCGGGAAGAAGCTGTTCAAGTAGAACTTCTCACCAATGGAAAACGGAGGGAATGAGTGTGGTTCACTACAATATGAATGGCATGGTGGCTCCTAGCCTTGAAGTTTAGAACTGGTGGAACCAAGGAATATAGTTCGTCTGGACACACTTTTTAATGTGAAGTAGCGAAAGAGCAGTGAGAGGATAGAAGGGAGGAAATCATATATATATATATATATATATATATATATATATATATATATATATATATATAAATAAACTGTTTAATGTATAAACTGGTATACATATATATATATATATATATATATATATATATATATATATATATATATATATATATATATATATACCAGTTTATTCATTAAACAGTTTTATTTATTTTCGTATTTCGGCAGGCGAAAATAAATAAATATACTGTTCAATCAATAAACGAAGCGTCTACTCAAATACAAGTAACCACTAAAAATTAGTGATAAAATGTCAGATTCATAAAAATCCATTTTTTTCTCTCATATATATATATATATATATATATATGTGTGTATATATATATATATATATATATATATATATATATATATATACAGTAGCGTCCAAAGCTAAGGGACAAAATTAGTATGTTATTATGGATGATAACGACTACCAGTTGTCAAAATTTCAGCTTTTCACAGTTATTATTTCTAACAAATATTAGGTTTTAAAATTTTGTCCCTTAGTTTTGGACGCTACTGTATATATATATATATATATATATATATATATATATATATATAATGGTGATCTGTGTGTGTGTGCGCGCGTGTATTTAAGCAATATTAAAGTAGTCAATTGATTTCGTAATCCGATATTTTTTGTATTTACTTATAAACGTCATATTAGTAAGACACAAGTTCGAGTAGACATTTGAATTTTTTAAGAGAGAAATTGACGTATACCGGCCTCGCCAATCGAAATACTTCTTAAACTTTTATTGTCGATAGACACATTTTCTTTAATAAGATTTCGAATATACTCTGACTGGTCGATATCAGTTTCACTGTTAAAAAAAGAACACTAATATCTACTCAAACTGGTGTACCCACCGAATACAATGCACACATTAATAATAAATGTAACCAAAACCTAGTGGAGTAGAGAAGGCAAAAGAAACGGAACAATTTGAAAATACAAGTTGGAAATTCTATGAGACGTTATTGCACAATATTTTGTTGTTCCAACGAGAAAATATTCTTTCGTAAAGTCATTTGCATATTAGGAAAAGAACTTTGGCCCTTGTTTCCACGACTTTTTTATTCTCAACTCATTTGCACACTGCAAAAATAGCTACTTTTTACACACTTTTGCTTAGTTTCCAAAATAGATTTTTTTCTCAAATTAACTGTTCGTGGGAAAAAAAAAAGCAACCGATATATTCTGTTTTTAGACTCCAAACTACTCTCGACTCAGCTTTTTTTGCAGTCAGAAAAAGTAAGCCACATTCTTGAGTTTTCTAATTAACGACTTCTTGTCATTTATCAGGCATTTCGTCTAACAGGTTCTTTCTGTTTACGCTTTAATGGCACGATCTCTCCGATTGACCAATGAGCGTGGACCATACACCTCTCTTCCTTAAAGGAAATTTTCCATCCGAGTTTTCATTTCACCTTCTTTCGTTAGGGGTGGATTTCTCAAACACTGAGGTAAACTCTTCTAGAAATTGTTAAATATCTTGAAATTCTTGGAACCACTGACCAAACAAGGAATGTTAGATGTTAGTACTAGTTTGAAGCGAACAGGTCTGGCAGATACAGTGCATGTGTAAGAATCTTCCGATCCCAAATATGCCACTGTTTGCTGCGCCGTAACTGTAACTAGAGACGCTATCGATAAAAAATCGATAAAAATCAATTGACTTACTAGACCAGAAAAAAATGCTTCTTTCTTTTAATAAGACATTCTTGTAAGTTCACTTCAAAAGTTCCCTCACATTAAAAATTGTCAAATTCTGAGATTTTGTAAACTTTCAATTCAAAAGCATACTTTTAATAATTATTGGTCCTGTTGCCATTGTAACGGAGTTAAAATTCGCAGAGTGAAGCTGCTTGGCACAGATTGACTTTGAAGTCTGTCACGCATGTACACAAAGTTATAAACTTCTCGCTCACTTTCGTTATTTATGCTCGGAAGGAAAGTGTGTAGAGTGTGATCGTCTGACCACGCCACAGAATCCCCGTCAGCGACTATGGCTTGTGCAAAAGATCTGCCTAAGAACAACATTCCCCCAAATCCAACAAGTACCATATTTCCCAGATCTCACCCCATGCAACGTTTTCCAAAAATCAAATCCCACTTGAATTGAACAAGATTTCAAGACGTCGAGGAGATCCAAGAGAATGCAACAAGACAGGTATTTGCTGTCAGAAAAAAGAGGTCTACGAATGCTTCCATCAATGGGAACGATGTTGGGTAAAGTTTGTAACTTTAGAAGAGGACTACCTTGAAGAAGATTTAAATACCGAATTGTTATGTATTATAGTTTTCTTTTTATAGCATTGGTACCGATATCTTTTGATTATACCTTTTTTTTTTAAGCGTTTCACCCCAAGCAAGGCGGGAAGCCACTAGGACGCAAGGGGTTACAGAAAATTTGGAGCTAGATCAGCTAGGAGTGATAGAAGAAAGGATGAGGGTAGTGGATAGATTAAGGCAACTGGAGATATCGATTAACATTACACTTGAATAGCTGGAGATTATAGCTCACAGGGAAACAGGAGAAGGGAAGGGAGTTCCACAGGCGAGAGGTGCGAGACATGAAGCTATTGGGGTAGAAGAGACGGCTACATTTAGGAGTTTCGACAGTGAAGGGGTGAGAGCGGGATGCCAGCCTCGTAGGGCGCTTGAACTCATGACGTCTGGGAACCAGCGAATGCAGCTCCTCGGAGCAATTTCCATGAAAGTATTTGTAGAACAGACAGAGGGAGGCGACGGCGCGTCTGTGAGAAAGTGACTGTAGACGAGACGTCAGGGCAGGGCCAACCATATTGCATATCCGCTTCTGGAGCCTATCAAGAACCCCGAGGCAAACAGAAGGGGCGCCAGACCATATATGGCAGCAATACTCCATGCAAGGGCGAATTGTGGATTTGTATAGCTGGAGGATCGACTCAGGGGAGAAAAACTTCCTAGCGCGGCTCAGGGAGCCAATTTTCATCGCAGTGGACGAGGCAATTGATTCGATGTATTTATTCCATCTCAGGTCAGCAGTCAACGTGAGACCGAGAATCCGCAGTGTAACAGTGTAACCCGGATATAAGAGAGCCGGATATAAGAGAAACCCGGATATAAGAGAGATTTTCTCTGGTCCCAAATTAGAGCCTGTGTTAATGTATATATAATAGACCAAACCCAGATATAAGAGAAACCCGGATATAAGAGACTTATTCTCCGGTCCCGACAACTCTCTTATATCCGGGTTACACTGTATAACAGTGTCACAGCAAAATTATCCAATTGGTAAATTAAGCTTTGAACCATTGTATCTTAGAAATGATTAAGAATTCTAAGACGTTTTTATACGACTATTGGATTCTACTTTGAAAAATAAGAATGTATTTAGCTATAAGTTGAAATGACGGCACTTCTTGCTGTTTTAGCCTCCTATTGTTCTTTCTTTTTAAAATGTATTCACCGTTTTCTTAATGGTTCTTGAATGGATTTTAAAGATGGAAGCCAAAGAATGACTGAATGCCTGAATGATATTTTCCTCTCACCATTGCTCAACTGGCACACTCTGTTTATAATAAAAGTATTAACTAAATTTACTGGCCTGAATGCCCGAGAAATTTCATAGAAAATGTAAGTCTCCCGCCATGAATCGAACCTGTATCCTACAGTAAACCGTCATCTAGCCTGATCTGCTATACGATTTAGCTACTGGAAAAAGCATCTGGTTGGCGCCGTCAAATTACTGCTTTTAAACAAAAAATTTACTTTGATTCCTCTCGAACGATCATATCTGCTCGCAGCGTATCTTAATGTAAACAAATGACATCATATATTATGTAGTGGACTAAGTCATTTTATATATATATATATATATATATATATATATATATATATATATATATATATATATTCACCATTTTTTTTTCACTGAATTTTTGCTATCGGGCAGCTCTTCGATACAATTTTTTTTCGATGCAGTTTTTGATGTGAAAAAATTTCGACGAACACTTGATTCCTGTTTTCATGAGATAATGTTTTTACACATAAAAGCGTTTTGCAGAGATCAAAAAAAAGAAAATAATTCGTTGGCGCAAAATCCTTTACATGTAGGGAATTCGAGAGAAAAACAAACGAGTTCTAAAATCTTTTCTGGTGTTATTCCTGTTTGTATGCGGCCTTGACTTTTATGGAAATATTTAAAATAATTTAAAAAGTATATGCAACGCATGTCAGCGAATGCTGGCCAATTTCTTCACAGATGAAGAGAAAACTAGACATAACGGAAGCGCCTTTCTACAGAACGATATTGAGAATATCATGGACGGAGCATGTGAGAAAAGAGGAAGTTTTAAGGAAAAATCGAAACAGAAAAGACACTTATATTCAGAATCAGAATTCCTTAGTCCTACCACCCCGGACCTTTACAAGTGGGACTCGTCATGCCACGGACACAAGGGTGAATCATCCCCATTCCTTTCGTATTCCATTAGTAAGGAGTAAGTTCCATTCGGATAGCTTCTTCGTAAGAACTGCTGCTTTGAGGAACAGACTCCTAATCACTACAAGGTTATTTTTCCTGCATAGCACTGTGAACTTCCCTTCTTGCCCTTTCTTACGCTCATACAACCCTCTACTTTGACTGGCTCTTAGGACTTGTATTAGCGAACATTTGTATAAAAAGAAGAGAAAGACACAGCAGTAATTCTTTGGACGTATGTGGGTTTGGAAAATTTGACAGACATAGAACAAATGCAAAAGAAACAGGAGAAAAAAATGACAAGTTTGTATGAATGGATAACGGAAAGGCGATGTTGGGTGCTTGGTAAAGGGAAATCGTTGCCAAGATTTACAAGGTATAGAAAGTTGTGGAGAGCCGTGATCACCCACGTCATAAAGGGACACGGCATATAGAAGATGGTTTGAGAAATTTCAAAAACATTTTCCCCAACGTGGTTGAAAAGTTGACACCAGAAGCGTTTTCATGGACCTAATATTTTTACATGATGTATTTAAATATCTTTTTTTCCTGGCATTGTTTATTATTATTATTATTTACTTTTTATACTGATATAACATCCCAGACACACAAAAAATATAGTTCATATATTTACCCGGAATATATCTTTATATGAGATTTCCTTCAACTGTATATACATCATTCTCATCACAGGCAATCATATCTTGATGCTTCTATTTTTTAAAAAAGAATCTCCCTATGTTTCAGGTTTGAAAAACACACTTCCGTCAGGTGGCCAAGTCTTCAAGAAAATAATGTTTCTCACAAGTTTTCTATTCAAGAATCATGGTAACGATTTGAACCTTGTCCATTTTATTTTGCAGCGAGAGGATAAAAAAACGGAAGCGACAGACCTCTGCGACGATAAGAATTAATTAAAAAACCTGGATGTAAAAAGCATAGCAAATAGAAATTGTTGATGTGAATACCAACTTTTGAGAAACCTGGTAATAAATACAGTTAAAATGATAGCATGGTAATAGAGCATTAGACTGCAGGTCACAAGGTCGCTAATTCTTTTCCTGATTTTAAATGCTTAAATATAAAACTAAAACTTGCATTCATATTAGTTTGGTGCAAAAATAATGACGTAATAATGTCGTTTTTTAACTTTATTTAAGTCAAAAAACGACATTATTACGTCATTATTTTCGCACCAACCTAATATTTTAAATAGAGTATCCCTTCAAGATGTATGCTATCATAGCTCTCTGCAGTCCCTTTAATATGTGTGAATTGCCATGACTTCTTGTAAAGGATAGTGGGAAAATCACATGGCTTGGAGAATTAAACACTCACAGGGCATATTGAAAACGAGAGAGAAAGAAGAAAGCAATGAATAAGCTGCCTAACGAGATTGTGTAAATGGTTTCAGAGCAGGGATTATGAAATATAGATAAAATGTACTAAAGGCTGCGAAAAACAGGAAGTTGTGGAGAGATACAAACAATGGTTCTGAATTTGTATGTGGTCAAAAGTGGTTGGGCTAGTATTTGTCACTGTTATATTCACATGATTCGCAACGAAATCGAGCTAAGCAAGTTTTCCTTCTCTTAGACTGGCTGCCAATCAAGGCTATAGAACAGTGTCTATCCGGCTATTCAAACCATAGCTGGGGTGCAAATTGATTCAGAACATCTCCCAAAAGTATCAGTGCACAATGAACACAACCGACTGAACAGGAATTTGAACTCATATTACCGATTCCAACTTCTGTTTCAATAACTATTACGCTCAAACATCCATTGTATTCATATCTTCTTATTTTATATGTTGTGTCCTTTCAGGGTATGAGCGATCATGGCTCTCCACAAATCCCCCTCTTTTGTTTTAACTAAGATTTGATTTTTACCATCTGTCATTGTCCCCACTCTGGCGACACGAACTCGTTTGGTAGGTTACTCGACTCGCCTTTCTTCATATTTCCTCTGCGTGTTAAACTTTACAAGCCCTCTTTTTCCTAAATTTATTTCGGGTCACTCTGAGAGTGCTACTCGTACCATGTAACACAGCACTACCTGCCTCTTTTTCGGATCATGGCCGACTAAACCGGATCTCTCACTAGGCTTTTTTTGATTGGATACATCGTTAAAAATAATAATAATAATAATAAATAACCGTCTCATAGAACACTCGTTAACAAGCACTTCTGGGACGACATTAGTGATTGTAGCGAGTTTGAGCTTCCATAATAAAGGTGTTGTGCTGTACCAAACTGCATTTTCAAAATACTCGACCAGAATAAAATGGTAGTAGTAATGATAAAATTAACACTACAGGAAACTTTAAGCATTCATTGATCAAACGTTTATTCGAATCCATAAAACCTGATACTTAAAACAGTTTTTTTCAGGAAATTAGACTTCTCAAGTCCACTACTATCACCCTTTCTAGCATTATTTGGAGTTTCCGTCCTAACCTTATGTTTAAGGCAGTGTGAAAAATCAACATTGTGATTATATAATTATTTTCTCCACTACTTATATGTATTAACCATTTTTGTTTGGCGGCATATCAACATCTGTAGGTTAATTAATGCCGAAATGTAATAATTTTGTACGCAATTTTATTTATTTATTTATTGGTGAAAACAATGGTTCTAGTGATAAAAGTCTTACTAATTAACCCATAGGAGGGGAAAAGAAGAAGTATTGGGTTCATACCTTTCCAAAGGGTATTTGCGCGTAAGTGAATAAAACATATCCGGCTGAAATCGAAACTGCGCTCCGATTTCCATTTCCAAGCCGTTATTCATTACACCAACCACACATACAAGTTTACAGTAACTGGTATTCCCAAGCAGTCAACCATCTAGATATTGACCAGGCTCGGCATTGCTTAAGTTCGGTGATCGTACGAGGACCGGTGTACTAACCGTTTTAGTTGTTGTTGTTGACCCTGGATGTCTTCAAGTAATGTGGTTTTTGTTGTTTAGTAAAGCTGTTTGGAATTATGTATCGCCAGTTTATAGGGTCTGATCAAGGATTGTCTTTTAGACGTTAAGGATTCATTCGTATGCAACCATTCTAATCACTTGAGAAAATCTCTATCTATAAAAGGCAGAGTGTGTGTGTGTGTGTGTGTGTGTGTGTGTGTGTAACGAATGCACGGCCACAATTTTCGACGGATTTGCACCAAAATTTATATGCACATGCTCCAAGTTAGCGCGAAGGACAAGACCGACTTTGCATTTCCTAACTCCCATCGATAGTGGAAATAATCGATTTTTTCATGCTTCTACGGCAGTTTTCATGTAGTTTGCGGGCATTTTCTACTGACCAGAGTGAGAGCCTATAGCTGGCTGCCACGAATAGGCTGGAAGATTCTATTGGCCAGCGTGTGAGCCACCAGCTGACTGACACGAATGTTAACTAGCATGCCAAAAAAATCGACAGCTGCATTCGTGACAAGTGGGAAAAATTTAAATCTGCATGGCACTTTACTCCAATTTATTCGCTTGCTTAAACTCAACGTTTATTCGGATTCCGCAGAACTGGGTTGGGTGTGAAAAAGTATTTGTTGTTAACATTCTTTTTTTCATTCGGTTTTTCCAGTTACGAGTCCTTTTTTAAAGCTGATCGTTTTGTGTTCACTTTGTTTAGTTCTTTTTTCGTAACAGATTTAATGTTTAGTATAGAGCTTAGAAAACATTCACAGTGTGAGATAGGCAAGAAGTAAGGCATGTAGCACGGCAAAGGGCACTTCTTTAAAGGCAAGGAAGGGGCAAAAATATTTTAAGCCACGTAATAGCGATTGCTGTATGAGGCGTACGATTTTTGAATCAAGCACGGGCAACGCCGGGCCATGCTGCTAGTGTACATATATATATATATATATACATATATATATATATATGAATGTGTAATATGTCTTCATTATATTAAATGATGATAACACAACCATGAAATATAATGCCACTTGGAACTGACGTAGTCTTACTGAATTCTGTAGTAAGCATATAAGGCTCGCTCCCTGTTAGCGGTATTTACCAACCTCGTCTGGGTCTTCTCTTCCCAAAGGCAGAGAGTTCGACAAGATCAGAGCTTCGCGCGCGGCTAGCTCTGGTGATGATTCACACCGCCATTACTTATGCTATTTGGACGAGTTCAAGTCATGTTCTGGAGAGGTGTGTTCATCTCCACGACATCTCTCTTTTCAGATATGCACTTTTAGTAGACTCTTTTTCTGACATGGGTTCATTTCGAACGTTTCAGTCGAATTACGCTTTCGCTTACCCTGGCGTTGTATTGTAAAATAGTTTTAGGAATAGCTACTTCAAAAGTCGTATTAGTTTTAGAAATAACTACTTCAAAAGTATCGATGAATTAAATTGTACTGGTTGCTTCTTCTGAACATATCTGGACCTCAGTTGATTTATACGTCTTCTATATTGAAATTGTCCACCTTCAACAATGTACAGCATACTGCCAAGGTGTTGAATAATTTTTCTTTCATGCCAATTTTCATTTCCGGCCTTAAAACATTTAAAGAAAACTTTACCTTCGATCTTAAACGATCTGATCGTTTTAAATTGTCGAATTTTCTTTTTTATTTCCTGGTAGTAATTTGTCGAAGATGGATCTAGTCTTCCTAGCAAACATGAGCTTCTCTAGGTGACGTTTGCATTTGACATCATTCGCTATACACTCAAAAATTCTTGTGTCGTTTCTTCAGCTTCCAAGGCTTTAGTTTTTGCTTAATGCCCTTTTGAAGATGTCAACAAACCGTTCAGCCCGGCCATTTGATCTCGCCGTTGTCAAATGTTCAACCACGTAATTTTTTTTTAGAAATTTTTAAACTCACGAGTGGATACAACACTGCCAGGTAATCCAAATCTTACAAAAGGTTCGCGTCATGTAATCGTTTTAGCGGTAATAGGTCGTTTACACTTTAATATCTCGTGCCATTTTGTGAAACTTCCGACCAAAATAGTATGAACTGTGGTCAAGCAACGGCCATATGTAGTCTTCTCCACGGTTTAGCAGTGCTCGGCCATACCTAATAACTTATAGGTGATGATTTTGCTGCTGAATTAAAACCATTATATTTTCTATCTCTATTTTGATCTTTATCCAATAAACGTAGCTTCTGGGAGTAACTTCAAACTTTTGAATTGTAGTGTATATATATAATCTATATAAGTCTAAACTATCATTTATGATAGTTTAAACATATGTGTGTGTCTAAGCTATCATCTACCATGATAGGTTAATTTTTTCTGAATGAATCGAATGCTCTCCATGGCATCCATATTAGAATAGAAGACAAAGAAATAAAGTTATTGTCAAATAGAAAATTGGGAAAATTAAACGACGAATAATCTCTGAAAAGTCTTAAAAAAGGAAGAACAAACCGTTTGAATATGAAAAGAGCAGTTTTACATCTGAAAGAAATCGAGTCAATTCTACCAAATGTTCGACTAACGCCTTCAAACTGACATATTATTTTAAAGTCGCCCCCGACCCTAAAAAAAAAAAAATGAACATATTCCAATTTCAACTTTAACTGGGTGACGCCAACTCTTTACTTTTGTTTCCTTGTTTAGTCTTTGCAAGTGAATTTTTTTCTGACATATTTATTCAGATATCCTAACCAAAAGATTTGAACTTCCCATGACGTTGTCTGACTAAATATGAACTTTTATTGTTATTTTTCAGAATAGCATTCTCTCTCTCTCTCTCTTTCTCAATTATTATTTTTAAAAGTCCTCCCCCACCATCTTATTTCTATTGGTCTACGTCGCAACACCCAACCCATCCCTATTTCCGCAAATCTGAAAGAAAGTAAAAGCTACCCATGAAATTTATATTCCTGCTACGGAGTATAAGTTTTATCAATGAACTCAAGAATATCAACCGACCAAAGAAGTACGAATCTACTAAAACACCTTATACGCCGCCATCTTTATTTACATATGGAAAAATTAACAGCAAGGCACTTTTTAAAAATTAATTCACCGAAACAATGCGTTAATGACAGTAAGGCGCTAGTGTGAGTGAAAGAGAATGAGAAGATTTTTGAAAGAACCGGAAACCTAATCCTAAACCAGAGATAAATCTCTACTTCTGTTCAAAAGACAGAGGAGGAGTATGAAACGAACGATAGGCGAACTTGTTTATTCCTTTTAAAAGAAGTCATTGTCAATTATTAACACTTTTGACAAGTTTCTATTTTATCATAGGTTGCTCTCCCTGAGACGAAGTCAATACTTGTCAAAAGTTAATAACGACAAAGCTTCATCTGTTTATTTCAAATAAGTTTAACTCTTTTTCTGTTGACCATATTGTTTCTTTACACTCGTTTAAGTGATTTTGGCAATAAAGACCACCACTAACTGTTTAACCTTACCAACAAAGCTTCAAATAAACAAAACGTATTATAATATTACACCGACTACTCACCAAGACCTTATATGGCTGGAGATCTGAGAGATATGTTTTTCATTTGGAATCTCGCATGTTTTTTTTTTTTTTACAAATATAAGGATAATTATTTTTTCTTAGCACATAAGTGAATTCAATTCGCCGGAATTCGAACTAGGTTCGCCCATTCCGAACCGCTATCCATTACTCCATCGAGCCGCCAGCAACTTTACTTATATTTACTTACTTCTTATTAACTGTGGGTAACGTATGAATAGATATTTTTCCTCACAGTTATGGGTAAGTAGGAGGACAGATTGGGCCCTAATACCTTGATTAGCAGCCAGTTTACGAGAAAGAAAACTTTGAATTCAAACCAGCATGGAGACGGTTGGGATCCGTCAGGCTGTCTTGTACAGGAAATACCACTACTGCTGTGACTGCAGTACACGTGGTGCTCCTACAACTTAATGAATCATGGGTCTTGTGATCATAATATCTCATTACCAATATTGTTTATTATAGATTATATAGATTATTGGTTATTATAGAGCCACATCAGTAAGTCTACAGGCTAATAATAAATGTAATTAACTGTCCTCTATAAAGTCACATTTAACGTTGAGTTCCTCACATGTACGTGCAGGTAGTACCAGAAATTTTTCATTTGCCACAGAACTTCCATTTTTTTTTTTTTTTTAGACATCTCAGACATTACTGTCCTCCTCCACTTATAAGCACAATGGTGAAAATACAGACTGCAGGAACTTTTCACCTGGAATTGGATTTTGGTCAAATTTCAGCCTTGGAACAAAAAACACCGAATAGTGATTTTTGTTTACTAGACTTAGCATGACACAAGGCCATCCATATGGGGAACAGAGTGAAGATCAAACGCAAAAATCAGTAGTAATTATCATCAAGACTAGCTAGCAACCGTTGCCCAATCAGCATCTTCTCTCTCAATAATTACAGTTTTTTAGATTGTCCTCTCTACTTAAGAGTTTTTCCTCGGATTTTTTCACTCTCTTTCGCTTCAGAGGCCATGCTTGGGGAGGAAACGACTTTCAAAAACTACATATCTCAATGATCCATAAGTATTAACATATTTTAAATTTTGGAAAATTTAATCTTTTTACAGGTATTCAATTCAATAAAGCAAATAGTATTTAGTAAAATAAATTTATAAAACAACTAAAGTCTGCTCATTATCGACCTCATACAAATGGATATTAATCCAGTTGTATGAGTTAAATAAAAAAAAGAAATGAGAAATTATTAATGATAAAAAAGCTTTTATATTACATAAGAATGATTTATATTTTAAGATAATATCCCTTGTCAATACATATTCAGTCGTAAATACTTATAACGTCGATCAACCATATAAATATTTCCGATCAAAATTCAGTTTACGGACTTATTAATTCTTCGAGTTTCGATCCCGGCAATCGGATGTCTAGCCACATTGATGAACTGTCATAGAGCGAAATAGTCTGCGAATGACAATATATATATATATATATATATATGAATGATATAATGGAATATGCGTACACCTGTGTTCCCCCTCATTGGAATATGATTGGCTGGTGTCCGTCATAAATACCGACGGACGGGTAGGAGAGTCAAAGCCTTAGTCTGAGAGCTAAGTCTATAACTACGCCCATTGGACTACGCCATTGATCTACACTTCTTACCTGCGACTACGACGCGTACTAGTCGATTATTGCAACCGTATTCTACTTGGTTATAGTAGCCAAAACCACTTAGCTACTTCGTTCAAATATATCCCTTTCCGGGACATATATATATATATATATATATATATATATATATATAATAATATTATTTATATATATATTATATATATATATTAATGTATATTTGGGCATATTTGTTTCAAACATCGTTCATTAAATACGGCCTACAAAGAAGATTTGATTCATTTTTTTATTAGGTTTTTGTCCAGCATCCTTTAATTTTTCTCTTTTGTAGGTCTACGGGAGTTCATAACATTTTTCATAATTTTTATTATCGCAAGCGTTTTCGGCCACTTCTACAGCCATTTTCAAGGATGAAATCATAACAATACAAGAGACAAAGCATCCTTGAAAATGGCTGCAGAAGTGGCCGAAAAACGCACTGTAAAATAAAATTATGAAAAACTTTATGAACTCCTTAGTTCTAAGACGGAAAAACGTAAGGATGCTGGGAAAACTTTATATATATACACACACACACACACACACACACACACACACACACATATATATATATATATATTTATTCATTTATTTTAGGAAAACAACTATGTAAAAATCGCTATACAATTGCAGTCGTGCTTTGACGCATGCCGAGGCGTCTTCTCAGGCGATTGTAAATTACTCGCGATTAAACGATTAATTTTCGAAAAAAAAGAATATAATACTTGAGGGTTTTACCCTGATCAACCAATCAAATATGACACTCATTAAAAATTCTTAGAAACGGGTTATATATATATATATATATATATATATATATATATATATATATTACAATAAACGTGCAATCAATTTACAAATACATGAATTATTCACAAAACTAATGCAAAGGTTAATGATTTAAATGGCGAGACATCCATCTCGCAAACAATTCAAATATTACACAAAAACCTCCAGATCCGTTATGAATGAATTGATCCTTGTTTATATAAATTTCTGCCGTATTAGTTGTTATTTTTACTACAAGCTTTCGTCTGTTACTACAGACATCTTCAGGTATATAATAGATGTTGTTCTTGTTTTTCTCTTAGTAATAAGAGGACAACGAAAATATATGTGTATTGTATCCGAAATGCTATTGAAAATGAGATATTGGTTTTTGAACGCGCCAAAGCAACGCTGAGTTTGAAAAAAATTTTTTAAAAAGTGTATGCGTTTATACCAAATATGGTAATGAACAAATTATTTTACTGGTAAATTTTACTGTCAAAGTGGCATGAACTATATTGTTCAATAATTACAGTAATGTCGCACTTATTAACCAAAAGTCGCACATGGATCAGTTATTTAAATTACAATAAACGTGCAATCAATTTACAATATACATGAATTATTCACACAAAACTAATGCAAAGGTTAATGATTTAAATGGCGAGACATCCATCTCGCAAACAATTCAAATAGTACACAAAAACCTCCAGATCCGTTATGAATGAATTGATCCTTGTTTATATAAATTTCTGCCGTATTAGATGTTCTTTTTTTACTACAAAAAACAGACATCTTCAGGTATATAATAGATGTTGTTCTTGTTTTTTTCTCTTAGTAATAAGAGGACATCGAAAAATATATGTGTATTTTATCCGAAATGCTATTGAAAATGAGTTATTGGTTTTGAATATATATATTATAAAAGGCTCAAACACTAATATTCTATGGTAATAATTTATTACATTGGAATCGTAATCAGGATCTAATTGATCAAATCTACAAATTCAAAAAGAAATCGGAAATATATATATATATATATATATATATATATATATATATATTCATAGTGTATATATATATATATATATATATTATCATAATATACATATATATATATTTTCCTTTACTCATTTCCCATCAAGATAAATGATAAATGCCAGTAGGATGTTAGGGGTTACTGAGAGTGAGAGAAACAGAATAAAAGAACAGAAATTATGAAGACATTACATAATGATTGACATCGTATTTAAATTCGTAATTCACAGAAAAGCAAATGGCTGAAACGAGTTCCATAACCGTGAAGTACGAGAAAAGAACCTCTTAGCATAGAAATTACGGTTACGACTAGCAGTTTCATCAGTGAAATTATGAAACCTAACTGCCAATCTAGTACCGAGCTTAAATTCGTGAAGTCGAGGTACTAGATTGGCAGCTAGGTTACTGTGAATATATATATATATAGAAAAAACATGGGGAAACAATGTTTCGGCGGTGGGGAAATGACTGAAGTCGAGATGTCATGTCAGGTCAAGTCCGACAACGTTATTCGTGACCAATTTAACGTTTATTACATTTAAACAGCTATTTTTATCACAACTCCAATAATGTGACATTAATTTTCAAAAAAAAAAAAAAATCCAAAAAAACAAAACAAACCTGTATGTCAGAGGAAAGAAATGCGTTAATACAGACGCTCAAGTGACGCCATCAAATCAACATTCTGCTTGACTGTTCGGCAAAAGGAAAAAAAAAAGTTTTTGAATAAATTCTCATCTCAATTTGAACTTGGTGACATGAAATCTTTGCTTTTATTTCACATTCAATTTTCTTTTTGCTTTTATTACAAACCATTTCCCTTCTGACTTATTCAAGCAGTTTACCGCTTTTCTTGCTGTTGAAAGCCGTGTTTTATCGTTCGATATTGGTAGTTTCACGGTCAGTATTTCTGATTGTTAATAATACTTAATAACGATTATTAAGTTCTTGAGAAAAGAATTAAATATTGGTTGCATTTGAACGTATTTATCGCGTATTCAATCAAGCGACATGACTTCCCGAACAACAACACAAAGAAACGAGAAATGGTGCAACCCGGATATAAGAGAGTTGTCGGGACCGGAGAAGAAGTCTCTTATATCCGGGTTTGGTCTATTTTATATACATTGACACAGGCTCTAATTTGGGACCAGAGAAAATCTCTCTTATATCCGGGTTTCTCTTATATCCGGGTCTCTCTTATATCCGGGTCTGGTCTATTTTATATACATTGACACAGGCTCTAATTTGGGAACAGAGAAAATCTCTCTTATATCCGGGTTTCTCTTATATCCGGGTCTCTTATCCGGGTTTCTCTTATATCCGGGTCTGGTCTATTTTATATACATTGACACAGGCTCTAATTTGGGACCAGAGAAAATCTCTCTTATATCCGGGTTTCTCTTATATCCGGGTCTCTTATATCCGGGTTTCTCTTATATCCGGGTTTGGTCTATTTTATATACATTAACACAGGCTCTAATTTGGGACCAGAGAAAATCTCTCTTATATCCGGGTTTCTCTTATATCCGGGTTTGGTCTATTTTATATACATTAACACAGGCTCTAATTTGGGACTAGAGAAAATCTCTCTTATATCCGGGTTTCTCTTATATCCGGGTCTCTTATCGTTGGCCATTGGCAGTCGACCTGTATGCATTTGATGTTCAACGTTTCTTTGACTATGAATTACCATCCACAGATCCTGGAATATAGTCTAAATCAGAGAGTTCCTTTAATACTTCTAGACGAACAGCTTATGTAGACTGTAACTTTTATTATGCGCCATGTTTTTCCGATCGTCGGGGTTAATGACTCTCCAGAACTTCTTGTTTTTTGTTGCTTACATTAACTTTACATTTACCTTTATTTCTATTTTCCCCTTTATTCTTTATTCAAGCAGTTACCGTTTTGTTGTTGTTGAGGACCTTATTTTATCGTTCGACATTAGTAATAGATTCGAAAGGGCTTCGCGCGCTCCATATTTCTTTGACAAAGTGTTATCTTCTAGACTCTGTTTTAGATCCGGAAATATAATCCATTCTCACGTTCATATTGTTAAACAAGCTATTTATGTAGTCGAGGTCATTTTGTTTTTTTTTTTCTTTTGCATGTCTATCGTATCATTCAAGGTTTGGGTGATCATGGCTCTTCACATTTTCCTATAACTTGCTCTAAGTAAAGTTTGGTTCTTTATCATCCTTTTTTCTCCTTGTTCTGTTTTTAATTCACCCAAACTTGGTAAATAGCTTACACTATGTTGTTTTTTTTCCTTCTCTTGCTCTCAATATATCCGGTAAGTGTTCAATTCTCTAGAATGTCTTTCCTTTGTCCCAGAAATTTCTGTTGTTTCTTTCTCATCATAAGTAACAGTTTTCTTGGTATTCCTGTTTTCCTTAAACCTTTCTCATTGCTCTACTTTGACAACATTCTTCGGTTGGACCACATCTCTATCGCTTCAATTTATTTCTACACCCGCGAGGAGTGTGAACATCAGCCAATGAAAATCCCATATCACAATGACGTACAAACCCAAATTTAGGAGTAATAGTCCTGTCGAATTATTATTTTTCTCTTATACGTAGTATACAAGGTCTTCTTCGAAGTAGTACTCTTGGGTATGTATATTGTACGATACTTGCCGTTTCTCTTTGCTTCTATTATGCCTTGTGGGTTTTAAATTCTTCTAGGACATCTTTGATCAAGATGTTATCTGCGTATGGATTATTAAAAAGATATGTCAGATAATTTATTCACTTTATTGAAACCATATCCTAAGTGCTCATTGAACCTTGACCATGAATAATGGCGACGTGAATAGGGACTTAAGCCAAATGGAAGTAAATTTTGGAAATTATAAAATGTGCTAACCCAAATTGACCAGAATCAATTAATTACTTATTCTTATACGTAGTACTCAATATTTCATTCAAAATGGCGTACCTTAGACATGTGTACTCTAATCGCAATCTGTGTACAAACGCCACGAAGTAGACTAGTTCGAATGAATCAGTGGACAGGACGTGTTTCTGGAACGAAATATTAAGTTTTCCGTGGGTTAGGACTCGAATGAAAAATGTATATCGTTTAAATGCAATTTATAAAAATCTATAAGTGCAATTTACAAACGTTTTCACAGATTCATATAGATTATAGTCTTAGAAATAAAAATCATAGAAATAAATTTAGGGCTACTTTTGCAATGCTAAGAAAAATCTTGTTTGTGCGTAGAAGAAAGTTTCATTGACAGAATAAGTAACTGTTTCATCTATTTTATACTTTTGAATAAAATAAAATTCATATATATTTTGTAGAAATTGTTTATTACGCTCATGCCTTTAAAAGTAATTAAACATATCGTTGATTTATTTACAAACGGTACCTGTCGCCATAATTTAGTTCATTAAAAATTAATTTCTAATAATTCTTAACTGTACCATTTTAATGCCTCATAATTGTTAATTGTATCAGGATAGATACTGAATTGAGATAATAAATGACAATTGCCCATCAGTTTACTGTTGAATTGGCTAAGACGTAACTGTAAGTTCGATGATAACAGTTTCTTTACTAGCATTTCTCACTTGTAAAACTAACTTCCGGCTACAGTTTCCAGCCAACTTTGATCTTCAAAAATTTAAATGCGATGTCAATCGTTATCTTCTGTTTTTTTAATTCTTGTTCTTTTATTGTCCTTTCTCCTTAATAGTAGTTTTTCTCACACTCTCTAACACCCAGTAACCACTTGCGTCCTAGTGGCTTTATTGCCTTACTTGGGGGTGAAATGATGAAAAAATTATCGTATTTGAATAGACGTTCCGTTTATATATTAAACAGTATATTTATTTATTTTCGTCTGCCGGCTTAAATAACTGAGAAATCTCATTAGAGAAAATATACTCGCTCTCCGGTAGGATTCGAACCTGCGTTCTCCTAGGGGAAACTGTCATTAATAAGATTTCTTGAATATTCAGATAGGTAGACGAAAATAAATAAATATACAGTTTAATAAATAAACGGAGCGTTTATTAAAACACGAGTATCCGCTAAAATAACGTTTAAATGTTAAAATTTGTCGGATTAATGAATAAAAAATCCATCAATTTCTTTCCTGCTATTCAACAAGTAATTGGAGAAGAAGAGATGTATTCATACCTTTCCCAATGGTATTTGGACGTAACGAAATGTAACGAACTAGACTGGAATTCGAACTTGGCTCTTCGATTTCCCATCTGTTCATATATTAGGTTGACTCACTTAGGGAGCGGAAAGTAAACAACAAAATTTTATGGAGTAGTAGCAAAATTTATTCTTCAAAATGAAGTCCATGATTCTCGATGATCTGTCAGCAATTTGCCAGCATCCGAATCTCTCCCTCATACCAGTCCGCCGTTTTTGAATGAAAAAAAAAAACCCCAGTAAACCAGCTTCTTTCACGTCTACCTATTTATAGTGCATATTTAGCTGAAGCCATAAAATTGTGTACAAGATATTTAGATTTCGGCATTAAATAACCTATAGATGTTGATATGCCGCTAAACAAAATCAACCAAACAACCAGCACATAAACACACACACACACACACACACACACACACACACACACACACACATATATATATATATATATATATATATACATTGCTAATGATGTTAACATTGAATTGCATTGAAAATAAGGAAGAAAGGGATTGTCAGTAGTCAGGAATCAATATAAGCAACAACTTAAAAAATAAAGCTATCATACACACACACGCACACGCGCACACACACACACATATATATATATATATAGAGAGAGAGATTGAGAGAGTGGTGTTTGTGTGTATGTGTGCATAATTGCATTGTTGATTATTTTATTGTTAAAATACATTTGTCGGAGTTACCTCCTCCTTCTGTCCTTGAACCTGCAGAGGAACAGGGTCATTTCGACCTTGACCTCTCATTCATGCTCCTTACACACTGTTAACACGTCAGAGGGACTAGCAAATCCCCTTTTTAGTTAGGCTATATTACAAAACTAGTTGTAATATACTTCTAGTCGTTTTTAGACCATAGTTATCTTTAGCTAACCTTGTAGCATTTTACTATAGAGACTTTTCGGTTAGCTTAGCCAATTTCTCTTGCTGGTCCCCCTCGACACAAGACAGTGATTTCTCCCTAGATTCGCGGAGGCTGTCGGCGGCCGCAACGGTCGTCTACACAGGCCCCTTGGCCTTCATTGGCCAAGGGCGCCGATCTACGGGCTGTGTATTACGTTACGCTCCCATTTCTTTTTTGTCTGCCAACTTGACGATAGTTGGGAACTTTCTTTCTCTCTCTCTCCTCCTTCCCAACACGTCAAGTTGGCATCCCGGCAATGACAAACAACGTTGGCAACACGAACTGCTGCAACAAGAATAACAATAAACCTCATATATATCATACATATCCTCGTTCTGTCGTCCATATCGTTTCACCGTCAGATATAAACGTCTCGTCTCCAAAATGTCATCAGCACCTCCACCGGGCCTCTTAGACCCTATATGTTCATCCTCGTTCTGTCGTCCCCGTTTTTCTGTGAAACGGGGCCACTGGACCGCCCGCTGTGAAACGGGGCCACTGGACCACATTGAAAGCTCGGGAGAATAGAGTTTTCATTCGTTAATGTTAATTAAACAATATTTAAAAATTAAAGACATTTTAAATTACAAATATGATGTATTATTAATAGCTTTTTGTTTGAAATAATGAATTTCCAATGGCCAGGAAATAATAATGCAAATGTCCCTGATAGAATGATGTTATTATAATGTCACTGATTTGTAAATGATTCTATTTTAAAAATGGAGTGGACATCCTGCAGATAAAAAAGAATTGTTAGTGGTTAGGAATGAATTGGAACGTTGCCGACGGAAAACGAAGAGACAAGTGTTGAAATGTTTTAGTAAGCAGATAGAAAGAACAAAACATGTGAATAGGGAAGGAATTGTCTTCTTATATTTGAAAAGAACGAAGCGAGTAAAACGTTCCAGATGCTCGACTGACGCCATCAAATCAACAGTCTGTTTGAATATATGATATGTCGACAACAGAAAGAAAGAAAGACTGTTTTCAAGAAATTGCAATCTCGACGTAGGGCCGTTACTTACTTCTCTCCCTTTATCCCGCCCGGACATTCGGACTTACAAAGTTTTTTTTTTCTTGGTGTTTGTTTTTTACGTTGTTTTTTTTTTTTCTTTTTTTAATGTTTATATTTATTTTACTTTTACTTCTTATCTTTATTTTGAAATCTTTTTCTTACTGTGTCTGTTATTGTCGGTAAAAACTCGATATGGAAAGGAAGGAAAGCGATTATTATGTAATTTTTTTTAAGCATAGCTCTTTCCATACTTCTCGTATTTTCATTTTTTATTTTAGTTTCTTTTCAAACATAAACGCAAATCACCGAAGTCAGCGATTATTATGGGTCTTCTCAATATCCATACCGTTTTGAAAATACGCAGGCAATATTTTCTTAGCGAGTCCTGCTCTTATCAATCAAATTTGGTGCAGGTTTCGTTGTCCATTTAGGCACACGTGAAATAATAATGTGTCACAATCGCAAAAAAATGAATTCTGATTTACCTTGGGTATATTATTTGACTTCCTTCAATTAAGAATTGGCAATTATTATTCATTTTTGGCTAGTATTTATTTCATTTTATTTCTATTGCTTTATACTTAATACTAATAGACGTAATAGTCTTAAGTTGTCTGAATGTCTTAGGTGAAGCATTGGCAATTATTATTCATTTTTGACTAGTATTTCTTTCATCTTATTTCTATTGGTTTACACTTAATAGTAATAGACGTAATAGTCTTAAGTTGTCAGAATTTCTTAGATGAAGCATTGGCAATTATTATTCATTTTCGACTAGTATTTCTTTCATCTTATTTCTATTGGTTTACACTTAATAGTAATAGACGTAATAGTCTTAAGTTGTTTGAATTTCTTAGGTGAAGCATTGGCAATTATTATTCATTTTTGACTAGTATTTCTTTCATCTTATTTCTATAGCTTTACACTTAATAGTAATAGACGTAATAGTCTTAAGTTGTCTAAATTTCTTAGGTGAAGCATTGGCAATTATTATTCATTTTCGACTAGTATTTCTTTCATCTTATTTCTATAGCTTTACACTTAATAGTAATAGACGTAATAGTCTTAAGTTGTCTAAATTTCTTAGGTGAAGCATTGGCAATTATTATTCATTTTCGACTAGTATTTCTTTCATCTTATTTCTATTGGTTTACACTTAATAGTAATAGACGTAATAGTCTTAAGTTGTCTGAATTTCTTAGATGAAGCATTGGCAATTATTATTCATTCTTGACTAGTATTTCTTTCATCTTATTTCTATTGGTTTACACTTAATAGTAATAGACGTAATAGTCTTAAGTTGTCTAAATTTCTTAGATGAAGCATTGGCAATTATTATTCATTTTCGACTAGTATTTCTTTCATCTTATTTCTATTGCTTTATACTTAAAAACTACTTTAAATACACATGGTGTCCAATTTTTTTACTGTATTCAATAAGTAAAAATCATAAATTGTAAAAGATTATTATTACAGAAAGGATACTAAATGAATAAGATTTTAGATCATAATTAATAAACCTAAGTAAAGTTAATATTTTTGTATTAGAAACAACGAGTGGAAAATTTATTCAAATCAGAATTCTAATTATGAATCACCACAAGCAAAATATGCAATTTTTTTTTACTATATTCAATAAGTAAAAATCATAAATTGTAAAACTAAAAGATTACAGAAAGGCTACCTACATTTTTCAACCGATTTCAACAAAACTTCTTTTTTTTTTTTTTTTTGGCATGTAGTGTTTCTTATTGTCTTGCACACTTTTTTCTTTATTTTTACATTCAGAATGCTTTAAAAATTCCATTTACAAGACAATTGTTTATAATAAAATTCTATTCAATCGGTAGAGACTCATAACGATTGAAAACAATGTTTTTGTTTGAGTTTGGGTTTGATCAATTCGTAAAAAAAAAAAAAAAAAAACTAATTAAACATGCGTGTCCGTCAACCTTAAACAATAATCTTTGTCAATTTTATTTTTCAGTCTTTATGATGGTCGATACTTGATCTATCTCTTACTGTTACATCCCCGGGCAATGCCGGGCTCTACTGCTAGTGTCCGATAAAATTTGAGTCTGTATGATTTGTTCGTTGTTCATTTACCTTAACTCATAGAGATTTTAAAAGTTCGATTACCCATATATATATATATATATATATATATATATATATATATATATATATATATAATCACAAACAATATAATTCATTTAGGTACCTCCACTTTTTCGCTAAAAAAGCATACCATGATGAAAAAAAATGCTCCAAACTTGGTAAAAAGAAAGTTTTATCGTCAAAATGTTTATGTCATTATTAAAAAAAAGACCAAAGTATTTTATATTATTTGTTAATTTTTTGATCCTTTCTAACACATTCAAAATTTTGGTTACAAATCTTGTTTTCTTTTGCGTCAGCGGTGTAACAAACCTGACTATGAAGATTTTAGCGCCTTTGTCCGGTAAATTGATTTTGAAATTCTTGCAAAAATCAAATAATTGTTGGATTGTAATGAAACTTTCAGGACTTATTTATAAATGAATGAAATTAGTTTTGAAATTATTACTTTTGGAAATTCTTAGTAAAAATATTTTTTATTTACATCTGTTACTCCCCACCCACTTAATTTCATGAAATTTCGAGAAATTAATTTCTGATCGCAAACTTTGTTTTATTAGTTAAAAGCAGGAATTTTTCAAACTTTTTTACCCGAAAATCTGCTCCAAATAGTAAAATAAAAAATGCAATAAAACTATAACATTATTTAACTAGATAAGTTTTTAATTGCTTTTATAATTAATATATATTAAGGGTATTAATATATATAATTGCTTATTTAAATGCTTTTGTAAATAATATATATTAAGGAGCTTAAAAAATATTTTTCCATGAATAATGAATTTTTACGAAAATTGCTTTCATTTTAATTATAATAATATATAATGTTTCAAATCTTTTAAACATTCTGCAAAACTTTGACCGCGTTAGGTGTAATTGTTATTAAGTGGAATCTATACTTACTAATAAGAATTGAAAACACTATCAAAGGACGCACTAAGATTTTTAAAATAACTTTTCATTTTTTTATGTGTATGAACGTTCCCATTTTTTTAAATATGGGTGACCATATGCGATATTATCAGAAAATAAGAGCGATGACTATAATAAATTTTAAATAGAATACGGAGAATAATTTCCAACATTTTTAAGATTACAGAGTACTTAAAAATTATATAAAAAGGCGCTCAATCGTCATTTTCTTAAATTAAGTTTTAACAGATAAATTCTCCGTATAACAACAATAAAGGTGTCAACAACTTATCCACGCTTGTCATTGCTCGTCAATCACGTAAACGATTACGTAATCACAATTTCTGTGTTATTTTAAACTCAAAGAAAAATAAGATTTTTTTCAAATCATATTAATTACACTTTAAATCAGTTAATAGTCCTCAAATAAAGTTTTAGAAAAATATATTTTATTTTGGCAGATTTTTTTTAATACAGAGTATTATATTGCGATGAAAGATTACTAAAATGGTATTAATCAGCTAATTTAGCAACAAAAAATCGATTCAAATCAATATCATTTCTGTTTCAAATACATTACAGTGTATTTTGCTTACTGGAAATAGTAAATTGAATCATTTAGCTTTCAATTAAAGCTAAAATGGAAGCTTCAAGAATGCTTTCTCATAAAATTCATTTTAAACCTTAAGTATCGCGAATTAGTGGAGATACATAAATTTAATCAACATTGAAATCAAATTTTTTTTTTATTAAACAATGATCGTATTAAAATAAATAAATTACCACGTTTACGCTCCTCTGGTTTCCTTCAGTCAGAAACAAAATATTTCAAAAATCCCCGTTAAGGATCGCATAGTTTATCACCTGCTGATATAAGAATTTAGCACACTCGGTCTGTTGTAAACTTTTGAAGCTCAGTTTCTTTCAAGTTTCTTTTTAAACTGTTTTGTTGGAGTTATTTTGTGTCAACAACGACGCCCGTCTTATGGGTGTATCAGGCCGCCAGGGAACTCGCCACCCATCCGCCATGTAATCATGATGACATTTAGATTACACCCAGTCATTCCAGTACACCTGCGTTACAGCTTCAGTGACAATTTGGTCAAAGTTTTATCAGGATGTCAACGTGAGAGGCGGTTCTACCTTTCATTCCGACCGCGTCGTGACGAGATAGAAGCATCCGGCACCTGGTGTTTCGGTCACTTCGTTCTCCAACCGACTTTCCCACAATTTAAAGCCGTCCATAATGACGTTCAAAGAATGCTAACAAAGACACGTCATGTCAAGCTGCAGTGAGAGTAAAGAGGCCGACTATTGGCGTACTTCAGATGAGATCAATTTTTGATTTTAAAAAATAAGCTCAAGATGTTAGTTTTCCCGACGCACAGCATAAGAATTTCTGATATATATATATATATATATATATATATATATATATATATATATATATATATATCAGAAATTTTACGCTGTTCTTAAGAGATAAATAATCATTTTATTTATATATATATATTCTTAAGAGATAAATAATCATTATATATATATATATATGTATATATATATGTATGTATATATATATATATATATATATATGTATATGTATATATATAATGAATAAGTAGACCATTACATACAAGTAAAATCCTACATCAGAGACACAACAGATCTACTAAACAAAATTAATCACATACAAACAGTACCAGAGAATTTACACAGGTAGAGAAGACACCCTAATGTACAAGATTAAAAATAAACCCAGCCGCATCCCTCTAATAACCACTTTGAACCCCACTCTGCCTCCGCTATCCCAAATAATGAAAAGTCGCTGGGAAATAGTAAATCTCAAACCAGACCTGAAAAAAAATTGTTTGAGGAACCCAGCCTTCTAGAATATCGTAGACCTAAGAACCTAAAAGAAATCATAGGTATTAACCACATTTCAGGGGCAAAGGTAATCCGTAATAAACCAAAAACAAAAACAACAGGATTCTCCCAACCATGTAACAACAAAAGAAGCTGATGCTGCAACCACATTAGACACACGAATTCATTCACTAGCTCAGTCACTAAATACACTTTCAAAATCTACCACGACCTTAACTATAGAAGTCATGACATAATTTACTTCCTAGAATGCACACTATGCCAGAAACAATATGTAGGAAAATCTGAATGGCCCTTTCACTACACAATTAATAAGTATCGTAATCGAATTAAGTTGACTCCCCATAAAAGAACAACATTTCCGCCTACAAAAACACGATTTTAAAACCCATGTTAAATTCACTATAATTGAGAGAATAGATTAGTTCAGAGCAAATAACATTTTAGAGTGCCATGAAAAAAAGTGGATCCGACGTTCAAAAACGCTCTATCCAAACGGGCTTAATCACAAATTTAACAATATAGATAGTATTAATATATAACCTCACAAATCAGGACCTACCCACATTTCTCACCCACACAAGACAGACATGCTCGCGGAGGTGTTGAGGCCTCACACTTCTACACACACCCACACGAATATACACACTTATACATATCATACTCACTCTCTAATGAGCCAAATGAAAACACACACCCACAGTAATATACACACTTACACACATCATACTCATTCATCCCTTAAGAACCAAATGACACACACACACTTAACAGAGACACATCCCGTTTCCAGGAAAGAATAAAACTGTGAAAATGACCAAGGTAATTCAGAGCAGCATCAATCCATCCAGCTCTTATCTCAAATGACAACTTAAAAGAGACTGTTTGACACAAGGACTGGCCAAAATTCATGTTAAAAAGTAAAAAAAAAAAAAAAAAAAAAAAATGAAAACTACAGACAAAAGTTCATTTTCTCCATCAAGACATTAATTTCTGTAGTTCACTGCTACTAACAAGTAGAACATTTTTCTCTTGATGATGGCCATGTTGGCCGAAATTAGTCGAGGAATCTATCTGAAATAATAAAAACGAAAGAATATTAATATACAACCCAGTGTATCTGAAGATTTCAATTTTTTAATATTATTTATTGTTCAACACACACACACACACACACACACACACACACACTTATATATATATATATATATATATATATATATATATATATATATATATATATATATATATATGTATATAATAAAATGATTATTTATCTCTTAAAATATTACTCGAAAAAATATTCTATTTACATATGTATTTATTTTTATTATTATTTTCTTGTATTTCTGTTGTATACACATCCGGGTACTAACCAGAGCCCTAAGGTCAGGAATGGCTTCATGATATTTTCCAGTGATCATAATATCACACATATTTTACATAAATAAAGCTCTTCGTAATACGTGATCTGTACTTGTGAGTACATATTTTTTGTATTTCTTTAAGATATGGGCTACTTACTAGAAGTCCTTTCAGTGAGTCAATGAGACCCTTTTCCAATCTATTCGAGTCCTCGAACTACAACTGAAATTATTGATGTCCTCATGTGCTAGATTTCCCCTTCAAGATCCTTATATTTTGATAGTTTTTTTTAAAAGATACATTGCAATCTGCAGGGACTACGATGTCAATAAGAAAGCACATTCTGTTCTTGTGGTCTTTCATCACGATGTCCGGTCGATTAGTTTTGATTCTTCTGTCTGTGTGTATAATTAAAGTGCCATAAAATTGTTACAGGTCACTTCTCTGTAACCGGGTGTGGGTAATGTTCATACCAGTTTCTTGTAGCTTCACTCCCGTAACAGTTGCATATTTTCCAGTGCATATATTGGCCCACGCTATCATGACGAGTTTTATATTCAGTAGGTGTCAATACAGTGCAACCTGACACAAAATGGTCAATTGTTTCTAGATATTCATCGCAGAATCTGCATTTCGAATCAACACAGTTTTTCAGTGTGTGTTCTTTGCAATTACTAGGTAGCACACATTTGTCCAGTGCAGCAAGAATAAAACATTCGGTTTAAGATTTTAACCCTGCACTGAAATGGTACTTTTTTTTTCTACATTTTTATTATGAATGGTCTATTGTCTGATTTAGCACTACAATTAAAAAAAAAAAAAAATAGTTTACCGCAATAATTATCTCCAAGAACAATCCTGGTCGACCGTTTTTTAACATGACATATTCTTTTATATGTATATATATATATATAATATATATATATATATATATATATATATATGTATGTGTGTGTGCGCGAGCGCGAATGTGCTTGTGTATATACATATGTATATGTGCTTGCATGTGTGTATGTGCGTGTATGTGTGATACAATAAAGAACAAATAGGAACTCAATCTAACATGTTTTATTTTTATTAAATATTAGTCAGAGATTAAGAGTCGTCTGTTTTCTTCCAATTTCTAACGGAGCTTTAATAAAAATGAGACATGTTAGATTTATATACATTTTTTATTTGTTCTTTATTTTATCAGCCTGTCGGATTCCAATCCATATTTGATCTGAATTATATATATATATATATATATATATATATATATATATATATATATATATATGAAAGAACAGTTAGATTTATAATCCAGAGTTCTTTAGCATTTATTTTGATAAATAGTACTTAATACATAGTAGAGCATAATATAATATAGAATAAAAATATAATATAAAATTTATTTCTTCAAATCAGAATATTTCGGAAATATTTTAAACTGAATTTAAAACAATTTTTTTTTAAATTCACAAAGTTTTAGAATTACTTTAAACTCAATATAAATTCAAAACTTTTAAAATCACTACTTCTTTTCATTAATTTTAACATCTGAATTTTAAATTGTTCCCTTCTCATTTGGACAAAAATCCCAATGCTGGATGTTCAAGCACCAGATGAGGAGCAGATTTGCAATACCAAGTATAATATGTCTATGTAGAGGAATTGTGTTCCGAATTAGAGGAGTTTCAGACATGCTGACGAACAGACAGAATTTGCCGTTTATTTATTTAGAAGAGATCCATTTGTTAGGAAATTAAAACTGAAAAATATAGGATCTATAAAAGCATAACGATCTGAAGGAAAAGTGTTAAAATTTCATTTCTATAACAATAAGAATCACGGGTCCCTTAACCCATTTGGATCGTGGGGACACTACATGTACTGCAACTGTAGTATGGCAATATGGCCTGACAGAGCCTATCACACTTCACGCTGGTTTTGAATACAGACTTTAGCTTCTAGACTAGTTGTCAGATGAAAGTTTCAGAACTCAGTCTAAGCTGCTTATTTAGCCCATAGCTTCGAAGAGATCCATTCCTATCTCAAGAGCAATTGTGCCAAAGTGGAAACAACAGACTACCCAGAATCTGAACTGTGTTCACTAATTTTGCTTAGTCACCAATATCCAATTCACTACATGCACATTGGTCAATAACGATAGTGATTTACTAAGCATAGTACAAGACCGGAAACTAGTGAGGATTTGACTCACCACTAAGTCGAAAGTGATTTAACGAGACAAGCTTGCTCACAATAACACCACATCGTAATGCCAAGTGATTTACTAAGCGTAGCTTCGTTATGGCTCAAGGACGAAAGTATGGGGCACCCAGTGACGATCTAACTAACCAGTCGTAAGTGTGTTAACCATTACATAATGCCCCGTGATTTACGAAGCGTAGCTTATTTGTGGCACAAGGCCAAAATTATGGGTCACCTAGTGAAGATCGAAGTTAATACTCGGTTGTAACTGACCTCGAAAGACAAGCTTGCTAACCATTACACTACGTTGAAGTGCCCAAATGATGAACTGAATACAAATGAATACACAAGGCCGAAAGTATGGAGCACCTAGTGAGGATCGAACTCACTATTGAGTTGTAATTGACCTAGTGAGACAAACTCGATAACCATTACATCATGTCGTAAGCGTAACTTAGTTGTGGCATAAAGCCGACAGTATGAGGCACCTGGTGAGAATCGAACTCACTACTGAGTTTTAACAGAGAAACTTGCTAACCATTATACCACGAAGTGCCCCATCCATCTATAACGCTAGAGTTAATTTAAATAATAATAATAATAATAATAATAATAATAATAATAATAATTGAAGGGATTCCCGGAAGTCCATGCCTCGACTCAAGGAGATACAAAAAATTGTTCTGACAAGTACAGCCCACACCTTACAAAGGGCTTTATCTATGTAATTTAATTCTTTTTTTTTTTTTTGTCAGTGGAAAGTGTCATGACGCCATTTCTAACCTTAGGTCCCTGGGCGGGACCCGGAAAGAAATGTGTAAACGCCAGAAATCAAAGAAAATAAAAATAAAAATAATAATAATAATACCCAGACCCGGTTACGGAGATAGGACCTGTTACAATTCTATGGGACTACACAATACACACTGACAGAACAATCAAGGCCAATCGGCCAGATATTGTTATTAAAGACCACAAGCAAAAACGGTGCCTCCTTATTGACATGGCAGTCCCTGCTGACTGCAATGTATCTTTGAAGATATTCAAAAAGTTGTCAAAATACAAGGACCTTGAAATAGAAATCTCGAAAATGTGGCATATGGGAACATCAACAATCCCTGTTGTAGTTGGAGCCCTAGGACTGGTTGGAAAAGATTGCAGCAGACTAATTGAAGGGATTCCTGGAAGTCCATGCCTCAAGGAGATACAAAAAATTGTTCTGACAAGTACAGCCCACACCTTACAAAGGGCTTTATCTATGTAATTTAATTTTTTTTTTTTTTTTTCAGTGAAAAGTGTCATGACGCCATTTCTAAACTTACGTCCCTGGGCGGGACCCGGAAAAAAATGTGTAAACGCCAGAAATCAAAGAAAATAAAAATAATAATAATAATAATAATAATAATAATAATATTAAAAAACTAAATGTCTATACGCTTAACATAAATTACGTTTGCTTTTGGTAATATAAATTTGAATTAATGAAATGACTTTCTTTCTGATGACGTCAGATTACTGGCGAATCATGTTTCGTAATTTATTTATTTATATTTTTTTTTTGTTACTAGTTTTCTTATATATACTCCACATCTAAATATAGCAGCGTGATTTAAAATATGCGACGTGAACATAAAAGCATCATCTTGATTTTATTTTTGACTCGTGATTTCCACTTTCGTGACTGATTTCGTGAGTTGTCAGTAACATATCTGTCTATCTCCCTTGATCGCAGGTGTTTTGTACAAGTGTTGAACGAATTAACATTTTATTATATAGTTTTTAGAGCCCCCGACCGAGATATCCCACCTGTTTTCATGCGCAAAGCTATTAAAAACTTCTCAGGAGGGGAGATTTGAATTGTTGATCTCTTCGCTTTTTTTCTCTTCGCTCCCACTCCATTTCGATCGATCCACGTCTTAACCTTCTTCAGGTGTATACAAAGAAGGGATCGTTAATTTTCTGAGCGTGCTTTGGACAATTGATCTTATTCAACCAGAACATTTCAGCTGATCCATTCTACGGTCTTCCATAACCAAATGAAAAAAAAAAGTGGAGTGTTTTCTTTTCAAAATCTACACTTTTCACCATTGAAAAGGGTAAAAAAGAAAATCAATGAAAAGATTAAGATGATTTTCTTCGTTTGTGTACCATGTTTGAGGATGTGGGCGATCATAGCTCTCCACAACTTCATATATTTTGTAGCTCTTAGCAATTATAGTCCCCTTAATATCTCTCCAGCTTTGCCTTCAGTTTGGGAAGTTTGGAAATATGTGTGTTGGTTTAATTCTATTATAGATTTTTTTCCTCATCTACAAAATTTACCCTCACGTTAATAATGCGCATCTAAGCAACAGTCAACACACGTAGTGACACCACCAACTCCGACAAGACCAATTACAAATTTGATACACACATATACAAGAAAACCCTTCCATTTTCCTCTAAACCCAAAAAGTTTCAGATTAAGTTTTAAAAAAAGCGAAACAAGTCAAATATATAAACATCTATTATTCTTATATATATATATATATATATATATATATATATATATATATATATATATATATATATTGAACAATAAAAAAATATTAAAATTAAAATCTTCAGACACACTGGGTTGTAGATTAATATTCTTTCGTTTTTTTTTTATTATTATTTCATTTAGATTCCTCGACTAGTTTCGACCAAATGGCCATCATCGGAGGAGAAATATTTCTGCCTGTTGCTAGCAGTAAACTACAGAAATGAATCTTTTGCTGGAGAAAATGAACTTTTGTCTGTAGTTTTCATTTGTTTTTTATTTTTTATCTTTTTTAACATGAATCTTTTAACATCTTTGTGTTGGTCAAACAGTCTCTTTTAAGTTGTTATTTGAGATAAGAGCTGGATAGATACATGCTGCTCTGAATTCCCCTGGTCAGTTTGACAGTTTTATTGGTTCCTGGAGAGGGTGTTTAGTGTTTGTGTGTGTGTTATTTGGTTATTAGGGAGTGAGTGAGTGAGTATGATATGTGTAAGCGTGTGTATTGCTGTGGGTGGGTGTTATCATTTGGCTCATTAGGGAGTGAGTGAGTATGATGTGTATAAGTGTGTATATTCGTGTGGGTGAGTGTATAAGTGTGAGGCCTCCACACCTCCGTAAGAATGTCTGACTTGTGTGGGTGAGAAATGTGGATAGGTTTTGATTTGTTGAGTTATATATTATTACTATCTATATTGTTAAATTTATGGTTTAGCCCGGCTGGATATTGTGTTTTTAGACGTTGTATCCACTTATTTTCATGGGACTATAAAATCTTTCGAATGTCATCTGCTCTGAACTTTTCTATTCTCTCAATTATAGTGAATTTAACATGGGTTTTGAAATCATGTTTTTCCAAGCGGAAATGTAATACAGGTAATAATTTTTCATGGGGAGCCGACTTAATTCGATTACGATAATTATTAATTTTGTAGTGAAAGGGCCATTCAGATTTTCCTACATATTGTTTCTGGCATAGTGCGCAATCTAGGAGGTAAATTATGTTATGGCTTCTACATTTAGAATCGTGGTAGATTTTGAAAGTAGATTTAGTGATTGGGCTAGTGAATGAATTCGTGTTTTTAATATGGTTGCAACATAAACTTCTTTTGTTGTTACATGCTTGGGAAAATCCTGTTGTTTTTGTTTTTTGGTTTATTACGGATTACCTTGTCCCCTGAAATGTGGTTACTACCTATGATTCCTTTTAGGTTCTTAGGTCTACGATATGCAAGAAGGCCGGGTTCCTTAAACATTTTTTTTAGGTCTGGTTTAAGATGTAGTATTTCCCAGCGAGGTTTGATTATTTGGGATAGTGGAGGCAGAGTGGGATTGAAAGTGGTTACTAGAGGAATGCGGCTAGATTTATTTTTAATCTTGTACATTAGGGTGTCTTCTCTAGGTGTAGAAATTGCTTTATTTATTTGTTCCCTGATTAGGTGTTATTTTTATATATATATATATATATATATATATATATATATATATATATATATAGTTAATAAAAGGTTTGGTAATCCGTATAGATAATACGAAGGAGGTGTAATCCTGAGAGCTCAATCTCACACCAGAGCAACTATTAATTTAATTAGAAAATACGTAAATTTAAAACCATTTTTAACCCTTGGAAATGTGATCTGATGAACCAGGAAAAACACCTTACCTGGAAAATAAAATATATTCAATGGACCCTTAAGGTTGTCTTTTTTCTAATTAAATTAAATATGTATGTGTGTGTGTGTGCGCGTGTGTGTGTGTATATATATATATATATATATATATATATATATATATATATATATATATATATAAATGATATAAATAAAAAAATTATTTATTAATCCCACAGATTTTTAGCACTTTAATCGTTAATTTTAGTGGATACTCATATTTGGGTAGATACTCTGTTTATTTATCAAATATTATATTTATTTATTATCGTCTACCGGTCTGAATGCACAAAAAAATTTCCTAAAGAAAAAAAAGATGAGCACCCCTTCAGGAATCGAACCTGCGCCCCACTGTGAGCATAGAATCCGCTGTTCGAAATGTCACACATTAACAAACTCGACCACGTAGCAACAACGCAACTGAATAATGACTGAAGAATACCTTTATGCAAAATCCTTCTCGTCACAGATTCCGCGGAATTAGCATCTATGCTGTTTCTATCCAAATGTAAATAAGTAATTTTCTAAAGAAATTGATTTTTTATTTATTAATCCAATATATTTTTATCACCTTAAACGTTATTTTAGTGGATACTCATATTTGAATAGACGTTCTATTTATTTATTAAATAGTATGCTTATTTATTTTTGCCTACCAGCCAGAGTATTCAAGGAATCCTATTAAACAAAGTATGCACTCTCCGCTCTAATAAGATTTCTCGAACATTCAGGCCGGTAGACAAAAATAAATAAATATACTGTTTAATAAATAAACGAAGTGTCTATTCAAATATAGGTATTCACTAAAATAACGTTTGAAGATATATATATATATATATATATATATATATATATATATATATATATATATATATATATATAATTATTTATTTAAAATATGATTCCAAATCGCGACATAAGAAGTCCCATGTTTCAAAACAAAGAGCCGAAAACTTCAATATAATTATTTAAATTAAATTGAGTTAAAAAGCTAGGGCGAATTGTTTAAGTTGGGTAGGCGGGTGTTGGGTGTTAATAATAAGTATCAGTATAGAGTTACTTTCGTAGATGTCAAGTCAGGGAAAGGTGGGGGTGTCTAAATTTGAAACGGAAGATGTATTAACATGTATTAACTTAAACAATTCGCCCTAGCTGTTACCATGGAAATTTTGATTTCAATTTTTAAAACACGTAAATTTCAGAAACACTTTATTCCAAAAAAAATTTCGCTTGAAGATGAAACAGAGCTTATTTTAACTCAATTTAATTTAAATAATTATATTGAAGTTTTCGGCTCTTGTTTTGAAACATTAGACCTCTTATGTCGCGAGTTGGAATCATATTTTTAAATAAATAATTATATTTATGCTCTACTTTTGTATCGAGCACTATTTTTTTAAAATAATAACTAAAATACTAAGGGACTTTGGATTATTTACCTAACCAGTTCCTTCCTATTTTCTATATATTTTCACATATATATATATATATATGTGTGTGTGTGTATGTGTTTATGTGTGTGTGTGAATAAGACTATATATATATGTGTGTGTGTGTGATGACATATATATATATATATATATATATATGTATATAATGCGATGGGAAAATTGTCGCTATTTTATGTTTTTAGTTTCGCGCATGCACGTTGTTAGTTTTTGATTTTGTCGACTGCACATTATAGTAGGGTCAGTTGGGCACCATCTGTGAGAAAAAGAACACCATGACGCAGTTCAATCCGCTAGTAATTTGGTAACGGCATGCTGTAGTACATGCCATTCGCACTGGAAGCTCCACTATGAACATTTCAGTGTGTTTGAGCGTCCATCTGAGGATAGTGCAAAGGATTCAGAAAGAGTTGGAACAGTCTTTGTAGTGATGGCTGCTCGGAAAAAAATCACTCCGATCGTTCTGATAAGAACTCACGAATTTGCTGGCGTGGTCTTTAGACAGATCACGGAGGCCTGCATCAAGTAGTAGTGTTTCCCTGGGTCAAGAGTGTGTGCTGGAAGACCCTATGTCTGGCAACAGGACTCTGCACCATCGCACACATGACTGTCAGACAATTTCTCCGACCATATTACCCCTTACATCTGGCTACCTAACTCCCTAGACAAGCAACCCCCTTGATTATTATGTATGAGGAGCAGTTGAGCAAGGGACCAACAAAACTCTTTGTAACACCAAAGTGGAACTGAAGGCAAAGATTATGGCAGCATTTACCAACTTAATCAAGTAGACCGTTCAGAAGAGATTCCAAAGTCGTCTGGAGGCAATGATTGAAGCCAATGGTGATTTTATTGAATGAATTTACTCTAGTATTTGAAGATATTTTTGTTTAATTTTGTTAAATATATCTATTAAAATGAGATGCAATCGTTATTTTCATTTTTGTGTAATTTCAACGACAATTTATACATCGCAATGCACACACATACACACACATATATATATATTTAAAGAATTATAACAATTATTTATTTATTTTCAAATTTGGAACGTCTAAAATTAAGGGACAAAATTGAGAAAAACAATGTAAACGGCAAAAAAACAATAAAAATACATGTACAATCAATATTTAGTAAATGACAGCTGCACATCTTCGACTACAAGAACGAATCAGTTCCTGACAATCCTCGATACTAATTTTAGACCATTCTTCTTGAAGCTTCACCCACAAATCCTCCGTGTTAGTGGGATTTCTTTCCATAACTTTCACTCCTAGGGTCTTCCAAAGATTTTCTATTGGATTTAAGTCGGGACTTTGCGGTGGCCAATCCATAATTTCCAAATCTTGCTCGCTAAGGTAACTCATTACCACCTTTGCCTTGTGACATGAGGCATTATCTTGCATAAAGGTAGCCCTATCGAAACCTGAATTCTGTATGATTGGCACAACATGATCTTGAACAATGTTTTTATAGATCTGCGCGTTTACACGAGTTTGTAACCGGACAAGAGGCGTTGTACCTTGGCTAGAAAACATTCCAAATATCATGACGCTTCCGCCCCCAAATTTGACAGTTTTCTTAGTACACTTTGCACTTAATCTTTCACCAATACGTCTCTTTACATGGTTTTTTCCATCATTTCCAAATAAATTAAACTTGCTTTCATCACTGAAACATACTTTTTTGCCCAATTTTTCATATGTCCAAATTATATACCTGTTTGCAAACTCTAATCTCTTCTTCTTATTCTTCGAACTAACAAGTGGTTTCTTCCTTGGGGTTCGATTAAACAGCCCTATTTCTTGCAGTCGTCTACAAACAGCCTGTCTTGACACATTAACACATGAGGTACTATTCATAACCCTTTTAATTTCTGTGCAAGACTTAAAACGGTCCTTTAATGACATACGCTGCATTATTCGATCTTCTCTTGTCGAAGTTTTGCGGGGTCTGCCGGTTTTAAAAGCACTAACTATTTTGCCAGTATCATTGTAGGATTTAATAACCCTGCCTACAACACTCTTGGAACGTTTCACTTTCTCTGAAATCTCTCTAATGGTGTGCTTTTCCTTGTGTAGCTTCACAATAGCTTGTCTCACAGAGTAATCAAGTTTTGGCGTTTCGCCATGGTGCCCGGCTGATGCAACGTTTACAAATGACTAAGTAAGACTTATTCTTTAGAGGAAAGCAAAAATTTGAATATAGCATACTGTTTACATTGCTTTTCTCAATTTTGTCCCTTACTTTTGGACGATCCTATTTTGAAAATAAATAAATAATTGTTATAATTCTTTTTCTATCCTTTGCAAATGATTCAAATTTTAGTATGTTATTATGGATGATAACGACTACCAGTTGTCAATATTTCAGCTTTTCACAGTTGTTATTTCTAACAAATATTAGGTTTTAAAATTTTGTCCCTTAGTTTTGGACGCTACTGTATATATATATATATGAAGAAATATAGTCTGTGCTATATTTATGGGATAAAGTGCTCAATATCAGAGATAGAGCGTGTGTAAATATAAAAGTGAACACAGAAGTCAACACTCAGAGGCGACAGTCTGTTTCATGCTAGATGAAATCATCAGGCCATGAGTGCTGTTATTTTTTTCGGCTATATATATATATATATATATATATATAAACGGTAAATATATGACAATTTGATGAAACTTATCAGCCAAACGTCTTAAGAGTTTTCTAAATTCTCTCATACACACACACACACACACACACACACGCACACACACACATATATATATATATGTGTGTGTGTGTGTGAAAAATATGTGTATATAAATATAAATAAATATATATATATATAATTATTTATATATTATATATGCATGGTACTTAGAAAGCGCTCAATATCAGAGATAGAGCTAACATTGTTTGGATTGATGTGAGTTTGTGACCCTGGGTTTCACGCTTTTGCGATCGTCAGACAAACTGATGAATTTTTTAAAACTTTGGGGTTTATGTAGATTGCGTGTATTGGTGTTATTATGGGAGTGGGGGGAATCGTCATTGTGATGTCATCGTGCTAACGCAAACACAGATGCATGTTCATACGCCCGATGAGGTACGCAGACACACATACACACTTGCTCGTCCGTCGGGACTCATACATATATAAACATATGTGGACAGTTTCGGATTTGACATTTGTATGTATATGGGTGGTGTTGTGTCTATACAAACGCATATATATATATATATATATATATATATATATATATATATATATATATATATATATATTGGGGAGAAATGTAAGACAAAAAAGAAAATTTTTTCTTGTGACGCTTTTGACCTTTAGGACTTTCATTAAACTAAATTTGTTGGTGCAACTACAGATGTGCACGAAGAAAAAATTAGATTTTAAATTTCCTGCATCCTCGGTCTTGCGCATGTGTAGTCGCACCAACACATTTAGTCTGATGAAGTCCTAAAGGTCGAAACGCGTCACAAGAAAACTTTTTCCACTGTAATACATTTTACCAATATTGTTCTTCATATATAAAGATATATATCGTTATACCATATATATTAATATATATATATATATATATATATATATATATATATATATGTGTGTGTGTGTGTGTGTGTGTGTGTGTGACAAATAAACGGAGCATCTACTCACTCAAATGGGTATCTACTAAAAATAACGTTTAAAGATATATATATATAAATATATATATATATATATATATATATATATATATATATATATATATAGATAGATAGATAGATAGAGAAAGAAAGAGAGATGTATATAATCAAATAAGGAATGTTTCAATTCTACTTTATTTCTTATTGCTATAAACGTTACACCAAGTGGGTACAAATATTTGGGGAAACACCAATTTTTTCATTTGGGATTTAATATCTAATCGCCTAGCGATCGAAAATCTTAATAAAGTAAAATTGTCTCCCGACAGGTAACAGATCTGTATTCCCTTATTAATCAAGGTAGCCACTCTCAAGTGAATCCGGTTCTTTAGCCACGAGAGGACATAACAGCAAAGCGAAGCACAATTAGCTTACTTAACATTTTTAATTTCTTATCTAGATGCATATATTGTTTGCTAAATCTTTCGATCTCTAGTCCGGTAGACATTAATTTCCTTCGTATAACAACAAGAATGTTTACTCATTAAATATGATGTTTATAGTAATCGAATTTGTGTTTCTTGTTACGTTATATTTAGTAGCTACGCGTGATTGAGTAGAGACCCCTCTCTTTTTAACCAATGTATTTGATGTATACCATCCTGAACAATCATAATAAAGACTATTTTGCTTTCCGTCAGGAATCGAACCTGTGTCCTCTTTCAGGAAGACACTTTCAAACCAGATCTGCTTTAGACCGTTAATCCACGAAAGGACTTCCCAATATACGCATATCTCATTAAGACCTTTTCATCCATATAGCTGCTGACTTTATTTTCGTATCCGAAATGTAAACAAAGTAATTACAAAGTAATCAAAGGATTTTATTTATATTCCGACATTATTTCTTATTAATTTAAACATGATATTTACTGGATATATATGTTTGAATAGAGATGCCTGTTTCTTGAACAGGGCAAATATGCGTCTACCGGCCTATATATTGGAGCGTCTTAATAGAGAAAATGAGCCTTCCTGTCTTGTAGGAGAAACTATCATTAATCCCGAAGACTTTCATAGTCAAAGTTCAATTCTTCTTCTTTATGTGCCGTGTCTTCTCTTGTCATGGATCTCCACAACTTCCTGTCTCTTGTAGCTCTTAATAAATTGTACCTTTCTCTTAAACACTGTTCTGCCATCCATTTACTCACTAAGTATGCTATGCGTTGTTTCAACTGTAAACCGATAGTACCTTGTTGCTAATCTAGCTAATACTTGAGTTGACGTCTTTTTTTTTTTTTTTTTTAACAGTGTCAATTGCCTTCACTAGCCTGTGCATTCGACAAGGATGATAAAGAAAATGGCAAATCCGGTAGGGTTCGAATCAGTCTTCTGATCTGGAGTGCTTCAGATAGATTGGCCATATAGAGCTTCACACCCCCAGCAAGTTTCAGTTAACCTTTTTAGGAATGCACGTCTCCTTTAGATATTCTCTAAAGCCCATGTCTACAATTTTCGTATACCAAATATAAACAAAGTAATTAGTAAGTAATCAAAGGATTTTATTTTTAACCCGACTTTATTTCTTATTACTCTAAATGTTGGATACATGGGTTTGAATAGAGATGACTGTTTCTTAAACAGGGTAAATATACGTCTAACGGCCTATATCTTCGAGCGTCTTAATAGAGAAATTGAGCCTTCCAAACTTGCGTATCCTTTGTAGAAGAAGCCATCATTAAGCCTATTTTAAACCTCTCAGTCACGGAAGACTTTTATAATCAAACAATTTTAATTACCATATTAAAAAAAAATGCTCATCTCTCGAAGCCTATATCTGATTAACTTTTATTTTCGTATTCTTTCTTTCTTTCTTTCTTTCTTTCTTTCTATGTGCCGTGTCCTTTCAGGACGTAGGCGATCATAGCTCTCCACCTCCTTCTATCTCTTGCAGCTCTCAACAAGTTCCTTCTCTCAGCCACCTCTCCCAGACCATGTTCTGACATCTACTTGCTCAAGGCCGCTAGGTATGTCATGCGTTGTTTTCCCTTGTTTCTCTTTCCTTCTATTCGACCTGCGAGTCAGATTCTTCAGGCCCTTCTTCCTTATTATGTCTCCCAAGAACTTCATATGCTTCTTCCTGATGTTAAGTATAAGCCTCCTCCTTGTTTGCAACCTCTCTAAGACCTCATCGTTGCTCACACGCTTGGTCCATGATATCCTTAGAACAGAAACAAAGTAATTTCTAAGGAATTCATGGATATGCTTTATAATACAGAATTATTTTTTATTAGTGTAAATGTTATATTTAGTTGAGATCATTGTTCTTTTTTTTAAACCGTGTTAATGATATCTACCGGCCTGGGTAGTAGAAAGTCTTAATTAACATAACCACTTTGTTGAAGAATGATTTTCTTCAACGACCCACTCAGACGTTTCTCGAACAATCAGAGACATAATATTTTTTCAGGATTTCTGTTAATGGTACAGAGCGCAGGTTTATAACTTTCCCAAGAGCATTATTGCGAAACGTAGAGTAATAGTTTCAATGGAATTCTGACTCGGTTCCACAATTCTATTTGTAGTGCTCTTAACCGTGAGACAAATTGGCACCTCCCCAAAAGTACATTACGTTTAAACAGTGAATATCATCATGAAATGTTAATTAACAGTATACAGTAAGCCATTTCTTAGGCATGAAAAGATCACTAACCAAGTCCCACAATCACAATAGACGCGTAAAATTAAATGAGATGTGGAAAATAAATAAGTTGTTATTCACTTGGTCTATAGAAGTCGGCATCCTTTTCTATTCAAATGGCACTAATAAGTTGCTATGGAGAATTTTTTTTTATGGATACACACATTCAGAAAATAGTCCCATGATAATTTCAAAAGTAACTTAATTCAGAAGCATTTTGTTCTTTTGCAGTAAACTCAAAAAGACTCTTCTTTTACTGTTGAATTACATGGCTCTTTGAACATCTATCTTATTTTTTAAATTTAGTTTCTTGTTGGTAACCATAATACTGCTCCTAGACAAACTTCAGATTGTGTTTTTATTGCTTCGTTTGAAGCATCGTCCGAATAGATTTTCAAAGATGAATTCATCGTAATTGGAATTATATATATATATATATATATATATATATATATATATATATATATATATATATATATATATATTTACGTTTCATTAAATAATATAGACAAGTGTTGTCTATTTATTTTATGTAAATTTTGTTCGTAACATCTGATAAGTTTGATAACATTATCATTAAACGAAGAAAGAAATTCACAATATATATATATATATATATATATATATATATATATATATATATATATATATGACAAAAAATATACGGAAAAAACAAACAAAAATTCTAATATGCAATTATGCTGCTTTAATGTTAATATAATGTCAACGTCGGACGTTTCGATCTAGTAGACCATCTTCAGGACATATTCAATATTGAAACGGAACGCTGATCTTGAAAAAATTTCAGTTATTTGTTTTGATCAGTCTTACTCTTATGTCCATCGTCTTTTCATGTTGAATTGAATATAGTCTAATGTTAAGTATATTTTATCTATCTATCTATCTATCTATCTATCTATCTATCTATCTATATATATATATATGTATGTATGTATGTATGTATGTATGTATGTATATATTCTGCATAGCTCCAAGAAGTCCGCTTCTTCCTTTTTCATGCCATAATACATTACAAAGTAACCCTCTACTTTGAGTAGAAACTCCGTTTATTTTATGCTGAGAATGAAAAGACGGAATATGCGAGCAACAAAGACATTTTAAGGAATGGAAAAAAAGGACACTTTTATTTAGAATCAGAAAGAGACAGTTGAAATTTCTGGAACACATAATAAGAAAACACGGCTTGGAGAATTTGACACACACAGGACATACTAAAGACAAGGGTGGCAAAGGGAAACAGTGAGTGACCATGCTTTTTTTGGGGGTTTTATTATTTTTTACCCAGTACAAACCCAAGAGCCACTTAAGGTAGAGTGTTGCTGAGTGAAGTTGTATGAACGTAAAGGGAGGGGGTAAGAAGAGCAGGTCATAGGGACATGCAGGCTGATTCTAGAGCAGTGTTTATCAACCTTCTTAAGCAACGGCACACCTAGGAGCAAATGAAAATATTACGGCACGCTTAGCAATATTTTTTAAAGGGTATACATATAATATTAGGAAATTATACCATGGACTTAAAAATACACAAACAAAATACACACACAAATATGAACTTAATTTGTTTCAATGTCTCTATTCTACTATTTATACAGCTTATTTAATGTGAACCCTGTGCCTGGTATTTTTTTCACGATTTATTCAGTGTTTGCTTGAATCTCTATCTATAAAAGGCAGGATGTGTGTGTGTGTGTGTGTGTGTGTGTGTGTGTGTGTGTAACGAATGCACGGCCACAATTTCCGACGGATTTGCACCAAAATTTACATGCACATGCTCCAAGTTAGCGCGAAGGACAAGACCGACTTTGCATTTCCCAACTCCCATTGATAGTGGAAATAATCGATTTTTTCATGCTTCTACGGCACTTTTCATGTAGTTTGTGGCCATTTTCTACTGGCCAGTGTGAGAGCCTATAGCTGGCTGCCACGAATAGACAGGAAGATTCTATTGGCCAGCGTGAGAGCCAACAGCTGACTAACACGAATGTCAACTAGCATGCTAGCATGCAAAAAAAATCGATAGCTGCATTCGTCACAAGTGGGAAAAATTTGAATCTGCATGGCACTTTAATCCAATAGGCTCATTCGCTTGCTTAAACTCAACGTTGATTCTGATTCCGCAGAACTGGGTTGGGTGTGAAAAAGTATTTGTTGTTAACATTCTTTTTTCATTCGGTTTTTCCAGTTACGAGTCCTTTTTTAAAGCTGATCGTTTTGTGTTCATTTTGTTTAGTTCTTTTTTCGTAACAGATTTAATGTTTAGTATGGAGATTAGAAAAAATTCGCAGTGTGAGATAGGCAAGAAGTAAGACATTTGGCAACATCAGCACGGCAAAGGGCACTCCCTTAAAGGCAAGGAAGGGCAAAAATATTTTAAGTCAAGTGATAGCGATTGCTGTATGAGTCGTACGATTTTTTAATCAAGCACGGGCAACGCCGGGCCATGCTGCTAGTGTGCAATAAGTAAACTCTCATTTCTTCTTCAGATGAGCGTAGTCTTTCCCGTTTCTTATTTTTCATGTTATCTAGGGTTGAGAAACCTAATTCACTTAAATAAGACGTAGAAAATGGCAATTAAACTAATAAAGCCTTTTTAGCTAATATGGGATAAAAAGTTTAATACTTATCCATTTATTTAAATACTAATGTTGTACCATTACTACTTCCACACACACACACACACACAAACACACACATACACACACACACACACACATATATACTTCCTGGGTATGACGATAAGCTGCATCCGCGTCCTGGGTAAGACGATAAACTACGTCCAACAGCGTGACCTCTGGTCGGAAGGTTTTTTGGAGGGATGGGGTGGAGCCGCCACTTAATTGGTGTGTTCCCAGATCCACTCTGGCCCGAGGTGGCGGTACCTGTTGGGGTCCCAGTTATGGGCAAGTGGTTAACTCACAAATCCATATCTCGTCCTGGATATGACCATAAGCTATATCCGCGTCCTGGGTAAGACGATAAACTACGTCCAACAACAAGGCCTCTGATAATACGTTTTTGAAAAAATAATGTTGCCAGCTGTACGTTTTTGAAAAAATAATATTACCAGCTATGCGTTTTTTTGAAAGAATAATGTTGCCGGCTATACGTTTTCGAAAAAAAACAAAAACATTACTAGCTATACATTTTTGAGGAAAAAAAATATTAACAGAAATAGATTTTTGACAAAACAAAAATATTACCAGGAAAAAAAGTCGGTATTAAATGACCCATCGAGGTTGATGTGCTGTAAAACAAAACAAGCAAACACACACACACACACACACACACACACATATATATATATATATATATATATATATATATATATATATATATATATATATATATATATATATAAACCCTTTATTCTACATTCAACATCAATATCATTTTGATAAGACACCAAAAGTGTTGAAACAATATTTCGCGGCTCTATTAAAAATTGAGAATCACTGGCTAAGAATATAATGATCAAGGATGCTTCTTTCCGAGAGCCTGTTCCAGAAAGCAATATCATGAATGGTCTTAGCTGTGAAAGACTGAACTGGTGGAACTAATGCATGAACCTACCTAACGAGTTTGTGTAAAAAGGATATCAGAGCAGTGAGTGGGAGAGATACAAAAAAAGAAAAAACATTGCTAAGAGCTAGAAAGGATTGTAAGTTGTGGAGAGACATGATCGCCCACGTTCACGGCCCATAAAAAGAAGAAAAAAACTTTTTTTTTTTAAATTTTAAATATACCCCTGGGTAAAATATATAAAAAAAAAAGTTTGTTTTTCTTCTTTTTCTACGTATCGCGTCCTTTCGGCACATGGGCGATCATAGCTCTCCACAACTTCTTATTCTTTGTGTCCTTGAGCAGTTTTCGTCCTTTTACTAAAGACCCCTAACTTCCATTCCGCTATCCATTCACATAAGCTCACCAGATAGATGGTTTGATACCTACACTTATCTCGCTTGCCCTGTGAGGGTTGAGTTTTCCAAGTCCTCTTTCCTTTATGTGCTCAGGGAATTTCAGCTGACTCTTCCTGATTCTGAGTGTAAGTGTTCATTTGGTTGCCATTTTCTTTAAGACTTTCTCACTGCTTACTCGCACTGTACACGGTATTCACAGTATCCTTCTGTATAACCATATTTCTATCGCCTCCAGTTTTATCGTCATCCATGGGGATATGGTACAGCATTCACTGTCATATGAAAGGATGAATATTACTTAGCTTTAATTTGTTTCAATCTCTGTTTCTCAGAACTTAACTTTTCGAATTATTCTTTTCGATGTCTCATTTGTCATCATTTTTAAAAGACTTCGCAGATATTTTAACTTCTGTACTTGATATTAACATCACCAATTCGCATCTTTACACAGTCAGTTATTTGCGATACATGGCACATGACTGACGACGCAGATTTTTTCCCGCAGCAGGTTGCCTTTTCTTTCTATAGCCAAGTCTATAGAACCCGGTCTATCCTGTTATTTACCCATAGCTGGAGGGAGAAGAAGATGATTCATACCTTTCCCAAGGGTATTAGTACGTACGTGAATATAATGGATTCGGCTGGAATTCGAACTCGGCTCTCCAACTTCACTCAGCAGCACTCTACCTTAAGTGGCTCTTGTGTTTCTACTGGGACAAAACATGGCCACTCGCTGTTTCCCTTTGCCACTTTTGCCTTCAATATGTTCTGTTCGTGTCAAAATCTTCAAGCCGTTTTCTTAAATCTATGGTTTCATTTCATAACATTTAAATATATACCCTTTAACAATTTTGCTAAGTGTGCCGTGATATTTCCCTTTCTGGCTTGGTGTGCCATTGCCCAAAAAGGTTTATCGAGACTCAAGTTCATACCAGTCAGTTATGTGCCATGCGTGATACACGTTTAGGCAATCATGTATCTTTCGATAAATGACTGACGAGGAAGTTTTTTTTTGTTCCCGCAGTAGGTTGCCATTTCTTTCTGCAGTAGATCAGTTGCCATCCAAGGCTATAGAACCCGGTCTGTCCTGCCATTTACCAATAGCTGGAGGGAAGAAGAAGACGATTCATACCTTTCCCAAGTATATTAGCACGGAAGTGAATATAATGGATTCGTCTGGAATTCGAATTTGGCTCTCCGATTCCTGAATCCGAGCCGCTATCCATTACTCCATCGTGTAGTAATTCCGATAAACAAAACAAAAACAAAAACAAAAAAAAATAAAAAATAAAAATAAAAATAAAAATAAATTTACGGTTAATCCACACTGTGTGTTTTTCACTTGTAGACTTGTAGTAAGCAAAAGATAAACCTTGTGTGAGATTAAGCTAATCTCAGGAAATAACGAAAGTTTTTTTGTTGTCTTGAAACGAAATGAGAGTTTTGCCTTCAAGTAAATCTAAACAATGCTGCTTTTTTAGCTTGTTTCTGGTTTGTTGCACTGACAACGCACTCAAGAGAGAAAAAAGAAAAAGAAAAAAAGAATTACATTCCTTTGGAAAGAAGGTTGAGTCATAAACATTTTTTAATGAAAAAAATAAATGAACAAATAAAAACCGGGATTATTTGATGTCCCCTGACGCTCATCCTGGACACACCTAGTTTGCAAGTAACGAATTGTAATACACCTTCGTCGAGTAAAAAACGAAGCACACATGAATCAAGTGTTGGACAGATTCATAGTTAACCGCCTAAATAGTGACAAGTGATATGTCATATCGAGTGAAGCTAAACAAAAAATAAATAAATAAATAAAATAAAATAAAATAAAATAAAATAAATAAAATAAAAACAGTAAAAAAAAAAAAAGATTAAGTAAAAAACGACCATGTCTCTTTTTTTCATACGAAAGATGTTTGTTTTTCTTTGTCTATCTCGTCTTTAGAATACTGTTTCGATCGCTTCACTCTCCGGTCTTCTTTTGACATGATTTCTGAGAGGATCAGTTTTCTCGTCCTTGGTGTCTTTATGAAGATATCCTCGTTCGCTGTATCATCTCACCTTCTTCCTGTTTGAATTTCCGATTAGAAAAGTTCCTTTTTGTTCTGTTGTATTAATTTTCTGCCACTCAACTCTCCGGACACTTTTTTATCTGGATTTCTGAAGAGTAACGTTGTTATTTATACAAGTAACATATATAGAAACAGTGGAGGAATCGGAGAGCCGAGTTTGAATTCTAGTCGAATCCATTAAATTCACTTACATGCTAATACCCTTGTGGATGTTATGAATCCTCTTCTTCTCCTCCTAGCTATGGGTAAATAGCAGGACAGACCGGGTTCTATAACCTTGGATGGCAACTGGTCTACCGTAGAAAGAAATGGCAGGAAAAAAAATCTGTCTTGTGTCGAAAGATACTGACTGAACATATATAGTGTGACATTAATGATCATATTTTACGCAAAAAAATAGGGTGTCGCTCTATATACTGCTAATTTTTTGAAGAGGTTAAAAGTCATGTATTATCGGTGGCCTGTTACCCAATACACAAGTAATTTTTTTCTGGAGGAGTTAAAATTCATGCATTTTCGTTTGCTTAAGTATATGATGTGCTATTTACAGGAGCAGCTCTCTGTTACATGAATTCTAAGTGTGTGTCTGGCTGCGTTGAATTGGCAATGCATAAAATGTAGTACTTAACTACTGGTATTATTATTACATATGCAGTCTCTTCATTGAACAAGCATAAAAATTTCATCTATCATTTAATAACTGCTTTCTGTAAAGATCTGAATGTCTACATTGTTAAAGTGAATATTCATCACCAACACCTGTTGGCCAACAGCAGCAAAGAACGCTCCGGCCACACCCCAGAGCACACATTTAAATAAACAACCTCAGTTTTCAGCAAAATAAAAAAAAAACATGTATAGAGTACATTTTACTTGGAAGGACTTGAATTATAATAACCTGAAGTATTTAGCTTGACGTGCCTTTACCGATTTGGCTACAGAAGAGCGTTCGATTAGCAAGATCGAATTTACTGTATTTAAACTTTAATTTAATATGATACATCATGAGCAGACATGAATGTACGTGAGAGATTCATGGAAGATTGGAGTTTAAATACAGTAAATTCGACCTTGCTAACTCGAAGTATGTTTCCAAACACATAGGATACCCTGCATTATGTAACGGTAATCCTTACAAAAAGGTCAATATCTCAGCGATGTAAACCCTTGCGAAACGAAGGTGAATGTAAATTTGAGATGGAAAGAAATCTATTAATTTTTCATTTATATAAGGTATTTGTAGATTTTAAGTGGCATACATCGAAGAGGAATTTTTGCTCTTCATATAGCGACAAAAGGGAAAACTTAGGAAAGCTTAGACAAATTAGGCTATGTAGGAGGTAGGCCCGGGGTTAAAGAGTTACTGTAGTCAGGCATGAAGGAAAACTAATGTACGTTATTTAAATTTTCTTATCAGATATTTTATGGTAAGTGGTTTTTCTCACCATTTTGGAGTAGCTTTGACAAAAAAGAATGAAGAGCATTTATTTGCTATAAAATATATCCAGGATGATTCCTAGAATTGCAATATTTGTCTACAGTATGCCTACTAATATTTTTCAGAAGCTGGGGTCGCATTATACACGGACTATATGAAGAAATCAGGTTTTTAATTCTTTTTTTTTTTAAATCAGGGGTCGTACTATACACGAGTATATACGGTGTATATAATGATTTTGACCGCTTTTCTTTTTATTTATTTTTGTTGATTTTATTACATAATTTCACCCACTCTAAACTCCCTCCATCTTTGGATTTCTGAGGCGAAATGTTGTTAGTAATACAAGTCTATATAACGATTCTAAAAACTTTCCTTTTGTTCTTGTTTTCATCACAGAAGTTATGCTTTGTTATTCTCGAAACTTCATTTTGTCTGATTTTTTTAAAAAATAAGTGTTATTACAATTATAAATTAATTAATTCCATAATCGTTTTTTTTTCCGTAGATCTTTTATTTTAGTTTTAATCCTTTCAAATCGACGAATTAATTTGAAAGTATTAAAACTAAAATAAATGGGCATAATACATCTAAATTATTTTACCAAACTTGCTTGAATTCATGATGGTGATGATCCGCCACATCTTCACAAATAATGGCCGCCTAATCACGTTCGCTCCCCACCTCGCACCTCTCTCGTGCATGACCCCAGAGGTGACTTGCCAGGGACACAAGTAACAGACGAACAATGTACTTGCCACAACCTTGATGGATTCACACCGCTCTACCTTATTACTGTGCACCATCATGTGCCTTTTCAGTTCGGAGCTTGTTGTGCATACCTTGTCACGCAGCGTGCAGGCTGTGACACTCTGTGTCTGGGGAATGCCAAGGGTGATTTTTTTCTTTATGTTATTTCACATAATTCACCCAGCCAGCCTTTGAAAGAAGTATGCGCTTACAGAAATCACACGATACCCTCGTCTAGTCCATGATTATCACCCACTCGAAGTCGCCGCTTCAGCCTTTTGTGTTCCAGACGACATTCTTCGAAGAGTTGATACTCGTCTCTTATTTAACGTCTCCATTCAATTCTATCTAGGGCCATCTTTTCCCAATTGTTGATGTCAAATGCCAGCTTTTTTAGGTTGCTCTTGATACAGTCCTTGTATGTTTTTCTTGATTTGTGCTGGGGATGCTATCCTCAGCACACCATAAAACAATTGGTTGGGAGTATACTAACCTTCATTCGAATTATGTGTCCTGTCCATCGCATTTGGGAAGATATACAAGAGTCTCTATGCTTTGGCAGTTGGCTCTGACGAAGGCGTCAGTATCAGGAGTTCTGTTTTCCCATTTGACATTCAATATGCATCTCAGGCGTTTCTGCTGGAAACGCTCAAGTATTTTTATATGTTTGCTGAGCAGTGTCCAAGTTTCGGAGGCGTATAGAAGAACTGTCAGAACGCAAGCACACATACATATCTTAGTATGGTTGGTAATGTCACGAGTTGCCCATATTCTTATTTCCAGCTTTCTGAAAGCCCCTGAGGCCATCCGGATGCGTAGATATATGTTGGTATCCAGTGAGCCATCTTTTGTAATTGTGCTGCCAAAGTAAACAAATTTCACAGTTACCCCTAATCTGATTCCATGAACAAAGATTTTGCGTTCGATATATGCCTTGACTCTCCGGGAGCAGGCGTAAACATTACCTTGGTTTTTGTGAGGCTTATCGTTAGACCAAATGCTGTGTATGAGGAGGAGAAATGGTCCATAATATGTATGCCAGATTCTGTATGAGCTAAGGAATCAGCGTCGTCTGCGGAGAGTAGCTCTCTAATCAAAGATTCGAAAGTTTTCGATTTGGCATTGAACCTTCTCAGATCGAAAACAATTCCAATAGTTCTTAACCGTAAATAAGTGCCTGCCTCTCAATCTTGGAAAGGATGCGTCAGTAGAGCAGCAAAAAAGATAGATAAAAGCGTGGAAGCAAGGATATTGCCCTGCTTTACGCCATTGTCTATAGGGATTTCCACTGACAGTTGTCTATTGAAAGTAACCCGGGTTCTCATTTTCTTCTACAGCTGCTTGGTCATTTACACAAACCCTTGAATATATATATATATATATATATATATATATATATATATATATATATATATAAATAAATATACATATATATATATATATATATATATATATATATATATATATATATATAAATATGTAATATAAAGTTCAATTTACATTATATAATAAATATATATATATATATATATATATATATATATATATATATATATATATATATATGTAATGTAAATTGCCCACATAGTTCAATTTACATTATATTATATAATATATATATATATATATATATATATATATCATATATATAATGTAATGTAAACTGAATTTCAATTTACATTACATATATATATATATATATATATATATATATATATATATATATATATATATATATATATATGTATATTGAATTTATATTTATAATGTAAATTGAACTGCACGATATATATATATATATATATATATATATATATAATGTAATGTAAATTGAACTGCACCACATATTTGATATATATATATATATATATATATATATATATATATATATATATATGTGTAAATGGATATAAATCCGACAGAATGAAGAAAAATTAAAAGTTTGAATGAAATGTCATATGGTTTAATAAACCTTTTATATATATATTTATAATCACAAATATATATAAATATAACTGACGACATACAGCGTGACCATATATATATATTTAAATATATATATATATGTATATATTTGTATATGAACTAAAATTTAATGAATAAAAATTTTTAACAGGATTTTTGTTTGTTTTTTTCAAAATTTTTTCACATACATAATATATATATATATATATATATATATATATATATATATAAACAGTAATTGTTAAAGACCATAGATTTGCGCCCAATGATTTAATGAAGGCGGTGACATTTGTATGATGCAAGCCATAACAGAATAAAAAATTTTGCAAAAAACAATCGTGTTTTGTCCGTCAAAATCCTTAAATTTTCCAGCCCTTTAAATCATAATGAAATGTTCGACGTCTGATCCTTTTTGTAGTCATTTTTAATAAACCTTTTAAAGACAAAATAATCCAAGCCAAAGGTCATATATATATATATATATATATATATATTTATCATTTATAAAATTTTAATCTGTTTAAGCCATGGGAATTTTAGGAACGAAACGTTGTTACAATATCAAAATTTTTGTTTTTAATGTCTATCTTTTATATATATATATATATATATATATATATATATATATATATATATATATATTTTATATATATATATATATATATATATATATATATATATATATATATGTATGTTTTCTCTCCATGTTATTTGATGATATTAAAAACCAAAAGGGTGTTTGAACGTTGACCATTAAATATATAAAGCTGATCATTTAAATATTTTCAGTTATCTATTTTGAATAAGACTTGTGTTTTATGTCCATCGTATTTGTCATATTGAACTGAATTATATTTATATATATGACATCCGCTGTGTTTGTGTTTTTGTGTTAATAATCATCCACGTTACATCCACTTTTAAAAGTACGTTTTTACTATCTAGTTTTACTCCAAATAGCGCGACAGAAATACCTCCCACATATACCTCTCAGAAACACCTCCCACATAATGGTAAGATGAAGACATCATTGCTACTAATGTCTTACCTTTATGTGGGAGGTATTTCTGGAAGGTATATCTGGGAAGCAGAGTAATTGATAACGGCTCGGATTGAGAAATCGGACACCCAAATTTGACTTCCATTCGGGTTCAGTCCATTCACGTATGTGCTAGTTACCCTTGAGAAAGGTATAAATCCAACTGTTCTCCTCCCCTCAGCTATGGGTAAATAGTAGGACAGACTGGGTTCTATAGTTTTTGGTGGAAACTGGTCAAGAAAGAAGAAAAACTGTATGTAGCCCTGACGAAGCACATGAAGCAAAGGATCGTTCGCATTGACTTGATGATGCCAACTGCGGCCGGCTCTTTTTTTTTCTCCATATGTGGGAGGTATTTCTGCCGCACCCTGTCCAAGTTAAAAATTTCGCAATAAAATTGGTAAATCCAATAAAAAGGGTCATGCTAAAATCAAACGACAGGAAAAGGGTTTATAGTTGCCCTAAAGGGTTCAATCGAAAATCAGAAACGGGAAAACATCGAGGACTGAAAACCTGTGAGCAGCGAATAAAATAAAATAAAACTGTCGGGAGACGTTTTTTGTTCTATCACACAGTGCCCGACCCAGGGATTGAACTCACAATTACTACGCCATCAAATTCACAGAAACAACGATTTAACTCACTCGGCGGACAATCACCTATGGAAAATTCAAATTAGCTAAATCTAAAAAGTAAGTACGGGGGTCTGTCTAGAACATATTAAACTATTTTACATATCTAAAGAAACAGTTGTTTGACCTTGATCTAAGTTGGTAATCAACCAGAGTGCATTTTTGGCGCTTATGTGAACAAAGAGTCTCTTGTGGGGTTACTCAATCGGCAATGTGAGACCATTCAGTGAGAGGGTTTGCTCTGTGACCCTTGTTTTCACAATGACCGAGCGGGTAGATTTTTCATGTCTCGTGCAGGGGTTTTTCTTGTTTGGCGGCAAAACATCACATCACGTAGGTCCGTCATCGTCCCTACGGTGGCATGCTGAAATATTCTGAGTGATCGTTACTGTGTCACTGTATGTGGAAAGAGAATGTTTTATATTGTAAGTGACAATTTACAGGGTTTTTTGCATTTATTTATTTTTTTAAGTGTTTCGCATTAGTGACTGATATATCAACAGAAGTTGAGTGTGGCTACCCAAGCCGCCCTCACGAGGTCCCTATTATTGCTGAAGTAAAGGAAATCGATGTTTGCTTGATGTAAAAAAATGTTTGTCATACTCAACTGTGAAGATGTGATGTGCCAACTTCCATTGTGGATATTTTCAAATCAAGTTGCAGCTTGGTCTGATTGTCTGGAAGAAATCGCCAACTATTAACTACTGAAAATGTTGTCATATCCATGGACTAGTTCTGGTTGATTGACAAACACATTTTCCTAAAAATAACTGGTTTAGAGAAAGATTGTATTAATTTCAACAAATGGTAGAACTGGCTGTTCGTTTAACAAATGTCGAATGTTTCCTTGTAAGGAAACGGCTGCTATTACCATTACCATTACCATATTCAGCAGTTTAGCTATATTATTTTTGAAGGTCTTGTTAATATAGATGAAATATAGCCACTGTCTATGACGTGGAGACTAAATAACAGTCCATGCAGTGGCTGATTTTGTGTTCTCCACGGCCGAAGAAATTCAAGACTCAAAATTAAGAAGGTTATGGCCATGTTTTTTTTTATTTAGCGGGGTTGGAGATAAGGAAAATATTAAGATGATTATTCTCAGAAAGTCCAAACTGTTAAATCAGTCAAAATTCTAGTCTGGTAGCTATGTAATTGTCTAGAGGCATGTTACCAAATTTAATAAGCTATGGATAATAATGGTACAATATGAAATGAGAGGCAAATGAATGTAAGAAGATAGTTTATCGGTAACCCTTAAAGGAGAAAGATTGCATATCAACCTAGAGAATCAACATTCGACATGGTTTTTGCCTGGGTTCGAACATCGACCTTTGGCAACCTGTGGAAAATATGTAAGTCTTTAAGCCACAAGGCAGACAATAGCAACTATTTTTTATTTTGTATTGTTTCTCGACTTTAATTTAATCTTTCTGGTGACCTTATATAACGTCCTGTGTTATAAAACAAATGGACAAACATTCACTGTTCTGAGCCCTGTTGTTGTATTAACTACGTCGTAAGAGAGAACAGAGGTGAATCTGATCGTGTTAGTATTGTTTATCGCTATGGTAATCATACTTTTTTTATTTCTATTCGACAGAAGATCATGTTTACAATGAACCAGCATTTTATAGTGGGCGTCTTCTGTCAGTGAAAGTCAAAACTGAAAGGGGATAAAAATACGAAACAATGATTGTGTCGTGATTTTCAATTCAACAGTGTTTGTCCAAAAAGTTTTGTTTTATTAAATGAAAATAAGACATTATTCTTTTTTCAAGATTAACTTTATCGAACAACGGCTTTACTGTTTTTTTCTACGTTATGACATCTTTCAACCAACTCATTTGTCGAAGGATCTTAGAATATGCCGGCTGCATCCCCTTCGGAGGGATAGCCCCGAAAAGAGGTCACCTTATAGATTCAAATACAAAGGAACAATTTTTACCTATTCCCGAACCAATTAAATATTTACAGACACAATTATAAACTACCAATAAACCAAGTAAATGAAAGTAGACTCGAATATAAATGACCAATATTTACATATCCCCAAACCAATTAATTGTGGAGAGGACCGTGTGGAGGTTGTGTGTTGTTGTATTAGAAACACGTGCGTTTATTTCCTGCTAGAAGGTCCAACTACAAAAAGAAAAAAATGTCTGGACTTGAATTAAGTCCAACTGAAGATGTAAAGACAAACAAGATATATATATATATATATATATATATATATATATATATATATATATATATATATATATAAATTAAACAACAATTTTATAATGGACATAGACAATAATATTTGTGTGTGTGTAAACATTGGTGTCTGTTCTTTAGTGAATGTTCGTACGTACGTGTATAATGTTCATGGCGTCTCCCACAAATGGGAAGACGCGGATCTTCTAAGTGAGCTTACATTGTAGTCGCTGAAATGAAGAAATGAAAAAGAGAGAACGAAGGAAGAAGCCGCCCAGTATTTATAGTATACGGAGAATGACCCCTAGTGACAATTAAGGAATTAAGGAGCTAACTCCGACAAATGCTTACAGTCTCAAACATGAACACCCAACATTTGTCTATCTCTAAAACAGCACTTTGTTTGATGATAGGTAAAATGCGTTTGAGGCGGACGTCTGTTTCATCACTTCAAGAACACGATGGTTTTTTTAAAAACGATGAAGCGATGATTAGTTGTCGATTCACTTACATTTTTTATTATATTGCTATATTGAATATTTATTATTTGTATTTATTAAAAGGCTCATTTTATTTAGTGTGGGTACATTTTATTATTATTATTATTAGGTCAGTTGTCATTAATCATTTATCTTAAAAAAGGAAAGAAAAACAGTTTATTATAAATATTTACCACATTATTTATTTTGCACGAATTACCGAAATTTATTCATGTTTTCACATTTTTAAGGAGAGGACGTATTTTCGAATTTCTAGGAAAGGCATCTCGAATCATAACTTTTACTTTGTAACATTTGTCACTGTGCAGTGCACAATGAAATTGGACAGCAGTCCCCAGTTGCACCAACACACACACACACACACACACACACACACACACACACACACACACACACACAGGCATACACACACAACACCACCGCCACCACCAAACAAACAAATAAACAATAAAGAAACACGTGCAGCACAACTGAAGAAAAATAATACGTTGAAAATTTTCAGCGCGCGGCAGCTTTCATTTTACACAGTTTCCAAGGATAAAAGCTGTTCCTCAAGAGACTTGTCCTAGAACTTACAGAACTAAAGCGTCGCCCTGAAGCTAATAGTTCATATTATTTCTGTATAGTAATTAATTGACTGTGAAAATTTAAAAAAAAATCTATTATTTAACATTTCAAACTTATTTTAACAGTAACAACAACAAAAATTCTACAGCAACAATAATAATAATAATAATAATTCGGAAAGGTTCCGATAGACTCATTGAAGGATTCCTGGTTGGCCAGGCCTTAAAAAAATACAAAAAAAATTATACTCACTAGTACAGCTCACACATTACGAAGAACTTTATCTATGTAAAATGTTTGTGATCTTATTTTTTTTTTATTTTACAAAAATGCTCATTGGAAAATTTCACGAAGCCATTTCTGACCTTAGGTCTCTGGTTGGTACCCGGAAGGAAATGTGTATACAACAAAAAACAATGGAAATAATAATAATAATAATAATAATAATAATAATAATAATAATTGGGAAAGGTTCTGATAGACTCACTGAAGGGATTGCTGGTAGGCCAGGCCTTAAAGAAATACAAAAAAATTGTACTCACTAGTACAGCTCACACATTACGAAGAGCTTTGTCAATGTAAAATGTGCGTCATCTGAGTTTTTGTTTATAAAAATGATCAGTGGAAAATTTGATGAAGGCATTTCTGACCTAGATATCTGGTTGGGACCCGGATGGAAATGTGTATACAACAGAAATTAAAAGAACATTCATAATACTAACATCTGATCAGTCAGTCAGTTATGTGCCTTACGTGATACACATCATGTATATTTAGATACATGACTGACGAGGCAGATTTTTTTTTCCCGCGGTAGACCTGTTGCCATCCAAGGCTAAAGAACTCCTGCTATTTACTCATAGCTGGGTGGGGAGAAGAAGAGGAGGATTCATACCTTTCCCAAGGAATGTAATGGATTCGACTGGAATCGAGCTCGGTTCTCCGATTCTTCTATCCGACCCGCTATCCATTACTCCACCGTGACGTCAAATATGAATGGTGAGAACACAATATCAGCTATCAACGTTCGAGCCGTGTCGATGATGTGTTATGTTGCAGGTCGGGTGCTCTTGATTGGACTAGTGCGGGATTGCATGGCATGGATAGAAAAGACGACGAAGCTCTTAAAGATACAGGATAAACATCATCCACACGCGAATATTGAGAAGTTCTTTCATAATAGAACTGTAGGAGGATGAGGGTGATTAAAGTTGAAAATTGTGTGTGAATGGAACCGTTGTGAAATAGGAACAAGTTTTCAAAAGGGGAATAAGTGCAGTCGACACAAAAAGAATTCAAGGGGAACATCAAGAGAAAGAAAACATTACATGTGCAGCTTTAAAAAGTAACAATGTGGAGTAGAGGAAAGGTTACATGGATTTGGTTGAAAAAGGGCTTTTTGATGAAGGACACTGAAAGCACGCTATCAGTACAAATATCCGGACGCAAAATCTATATATATATATATATATATCTGAGATGAGATATTGTAACTATTCGTCTTTATTGCCATATCCATGTACGTCCCGGCCTTCTTTAGGTTATATTTCTTTATTTAGTCGACGAAGGTAGATTGTTTTAATTTCAAGGACACGCAGCCCAGTGGACAAACGCGTTCGTTGAGTGACCTAAAAAATGACTTGACCCCCAAAATTGTGAATTCAGTACTTGGCTACAACAGAGGGAACAACAACTTGGAGAATTGAGATGCTAAGGAGAACTAGTTGAAACAAGTATATTCAAAAGCATGGTAGCAATAATGTATTCTGCTTTTGTTATATACGTGTTATAGGAATAAAGTGTCGCTGCCGATACTTGAATTTGAACATAGATCGCCAAGTGTACAAACACAGGCGATCCCAGTATTAAATTAAGTAGATCAAGTGACCATAGAGGAAACGCATAAGTAGGAAATCGCGTGACGTCTAGTTTGAGCTGCAATTCTAGTCTATCTATTACTATACGGACCGCTATTCTTCACTATACTACTCCTCATTTTGAATCACTATACGGATTACTATTCTAGCGAGCAAGTACAATTAGCGCGTCTGTTATTCGAAGGCGTCTGACACCAGTATTGTTCAACGGCGTTAATATGGTTGTATCTGCGATTACAAAGTCTCTACTACAACAAGCATTACGAAAGTGATAACGAGTATTCTTTGACATTACAAAAGTGTCAAATTAGTGTTCGTTGGCATCACAGAAATGTTCTTGCAGTTGATATTTAGCTCTTTCTTCTCGCTTTCCTTGACTACCTTCTATCGGAGACCTTGTAGTTCCCTTTCTGTTTATGCTATCAAAACTGTGTCATCTGCATATATTATCCCGTTAAAATTGTGAACGTTAATAATGAATCCAGGTAGGACTTCTAATTCTCTCAGATTCACCTAACTGTATAAGTTGAGTAATCCCGTTGAGATGAGACATACTTGTCTTACATTCAATGTTATTTTTGTATATCTACTGAATCAATATTCTATCCGTATGCAGGCGGTTTGCTTGTCAGAGTATAGGTTCTGGATTATTCTAATATCCTTTCCAATGATTGCTTCCCTTTAAGCTGCTGATCATAAAATATTCTTTTTTCTATTCAACCATATACAGAGTAACACTTATTCGGATTAAGAAAAATATTGAGACACTAGTGGTGCATTATGCTCATCACAATGTCAGTTACGTTGCGTCACACATCATAAAAAAGAATCTTTTAGTTTCGTTTAAATAACTTATCGCACAGAGGCATGTAGGTTTTTTTCGTCGCTTAACTTTTGTGGAAGCTATACATCAAAGCGACTATCATAACCAAGATAATCTAAATGAATTCCAGTACTTGGATATTTTGAGTGTGCTGGCCATATCTCGCGTCGATTATGTACTCATATTATTATGATCTGATTGTTATTCCTCTTAACTCGTATAGCTAACCGTAAGGTATCTTTTGACAGGAAATTTCCCAACACAAAACGTTGAAAACTACATTTGACACGTTCGACCATTCCCAGAAACTTCTCCTTGAAATATATTCTAAGATGAAAATCATGCACTCTGATATATCAGTTATTCCAGTAAAATCAAAAGCAAAAAGTATTAATGGACGCGTTTCAACAGAACGTAGATTATCATGCCTTTCCCCATTATCGGCGAGTTTGGTATGACTTCTTGGGAGAAAGAGTGGTGTGTTTACCATCTCATTACTTTTCTACAGTTTGGAATTAATATTTTTCTTTCCCGGAGACTGATAACAGAGGTAATAGTCATGAGTTATCTGAATTTATTATATGAAGCATTGGCAATTATTATTCATCTTTTGACTAGTATTTCTTATTTCATCTTATTTTTAATTGTCTGAATTTCTTTGATTTGGCAATTATTATTCATTTATATAGTAGTATTTCTATTGCTTTATACTTAATAGTAATATAATTTTAAGTTGTCTGAATTTCTTTGATGAAGCATTGGCAATTATTATTCATTTTTGACTAGCATTTCTTTCATCTTATTTCTAATAATAGTCTTAAGTTGTCTGAATTTCTTTGATAATTTCATTTTTTGACTAGTGTTTCTTTCATCTTATTTCTATTGTTGCTTTACACTTAATAGTAATAGAGTAATAGTCTTAAGTTGTCTGAATTTTTCTTTGATGAAGCATTGGCAATTATTATTCATTTTGACTAGCATTTCTTTCATCTTATTTCTATTGCTTTACACTTAATAGTAATAGACATAATAGTCTTAAGAATTTCTTTTGAAGCATTGTAATTATTATTCATTTTGACTATTTCTTTCATCTTATTTCTATTGCTTTTTACACTTAATTTAGACATAATAGTCTTAAGTTGTTGAATTTCTTTGATGAAGCATTGGTAATTATTATTCATTTTTGACTAGTGTTTCTTTCATCTTATTTCTAGTAATAGTCTTAAGTTGTCTGAATTTCTTTGATCATTCATTTTTGACTAGTATTTCTTTCATCTTATTTCTATTGCTTTACACTTAATAGTAATAGACGTAATAGTCTTAAGTTGTCTGAATTTCTTTGATGAAGCATTAAAAATTATTATTCATTTTTAGCATTTCTTTCATGACTTAATAGTAATATAATTCTTAAGTTGTCTGAATTTCTTTGATGAAGCATTGGTAATTATTATTCATTTTTTAGTGTTTCTTTCATCTTATTTCTAGTAATAGTAATAGAAGTAATAGTCTTAAGTTGTCTGAATTTCTTTGATGAAGCATTGGCAATTATTATTCATTTTGACTAGTATTTCTTTCATCTTATTTCTATTGCTTTACTTAATAGTAATAGACATAATAGTCTTAAGTTGTCTGAATTTCTTTGATGAAGCATTGGCAATTATTATTCAATTATTTTCTTTCATTCATTTTTGACTAGTAATAGACATAATAGTCTTAAGTTGTCTGAATTTCTTTGATCATTGGTAATTATTATTCATTTTTCTAGTATTTCTTTCATCTTATTTCTATTGCTTTACACTTAATAGTAATAGACATAATAGTCTTAAGTTGTCTGAATGTCTTAGGTGAAGCATTGGCAATTATTATTCATTTTTGACTAGTATTTCTTTCATCTTATTTCTGTTGCTTTATACTTAATAGTAATAGACTTAATAATCTTAAGTTGTCTGAATTTCTTTGACGAAGTATTTGTAATTATTATTAATTTTTGACTAGTATTCCTTTCTTCGTATTTCTATTTCTTTATATTCAATACTGATGATTTTGCCTTAATCTCTTTAAATTCTATTGCTTTCAAATTTGATGGTAATGGACGTCATAGTTATAAGGAATACTGTCCTATGAAGAGAGTAAAGTAAGTTGTGAAGTGAAATTCTGTATCTGTCTATATTTCTGAGGTGAGGTATTATGTATACTACGTACATTATTCGGACTATTGTCTTCATTTTTGTCGCCATATTGGTTACAACATTGACACATGGCACAATGGATAAAGGCGTTAGTTAGATCCAGTGACAGGACCCAAAGAGTGTGAGTTCAATACTCGGTTAAGACAGTGGAGAACTTGGAGAAGGGAATTAACAGGAGATAACTGATAACTGACATCCATCAAACATGGCACGTGGGACTAAAACAGTCTACCCCAGTGAGCGAAATAAAGGGTTCATTTCGACATTCCAACCAGCTGAAGAATGCCGGTGCGTACAACGGCCGAAACGTTGTAATAAATATGTCGACAAGAATGAGGACTATAGTCCGAATAATGTAAATAGTGTACAGTGAAATTCTCTTTAAAATTTATGCATAAACATTTTCAGTAGGACATCTATTTTTAAACTTTCTTTTTGTCATTACAAAAAATACACTAGAAGTGCTGACCACGTGAGAATATCCTTCTAATATTTATATATAATAACAATAATCAGCAGATTTATTAATTTTTTGCTTGTTGCAATAATTCGCCACAGCCTTCAGAAATTCTAATTAAAACGATTATTTTAACATATTTATATAATTTCATAAAAATATTTCAACTCCGCTCAATTAAATGTTAAATGTCAGACGACAACAACGTGAAATGTCAGATGACAACAATGGTTACTACGAACGATACAGCAAGCAAAATTTTAAATAATGTTGCCGGTTATAAAATTATAGAATTCTATATATTTATAAAGACTGTGTATATGTATACTATGATAGAATATAACAAAGTAATAACAAAGAAATTAACAAATATAAATTGTTTATAAATTTTGAACATTTCGCTTTTATTCATTCGCTTCTTCAGAAATTGGTGAAGTTTAAATAAAATGAAATATATCAAATTTATAAACGTTTCCTTTTTTAACCTTATTCTATCGGATTTTAATCCATATTTGATTCCAATTCAAATATAATATATGGGGTTCTATATATTTTAATATATAGGTTTTTAAATTATTCATGCTCGCTACTTTGATAGAAAAAAAGATATGCGAAAACCAAAATTACATTCCTTTTACGTTTTGTTTAAATGTAAACACAGATATTTTTTCTGATAAATTACGGCAGATATAAAACTTGAATAAAGAATACATAGTACAAATAAAATGTTTATTAAGATATGCTTGTGACAATTGTTATGTAAGTTAATTGTTACAGCATTTGTTGTAAATGCTGTTTGTTCATAATATATATTACAGAATGGTTCTTAATCCATTAACCCCATTGGCCTTGTGGCACGGGGAGGTCATACTTACCTGGCAAAGGGCTCGTCTCTGAGCTAGTGGTGTCACGGCTACGACTAGCTTGGACCGGCTCCGGCCGGGACCATCTATGACAAGCCAAAACCAGCTATGACTAGCTTAAACCAGCTCTGACCAGCTTGGACAAGCTACGACCATCTAAGACAAGTAAATACACTTACCTGGAAAAGGGCTCGTCTCTGGGCTGGTTGCGTCACGGCTACGACTAGCTTGGACCGGCTCCGGCCGGGGCCATCTATGACAAGCCAAGACCAGCTATGACTAGCTTTAACCAGCTACAACCAGCTTGGACAAGCTACGACCAGCTAAGACAAGTAAATACACTTACCTGGCAAAGGGCTCGTCTCTGGGCTGGTGGCGTCACGGCTACGACTAGCTTGGACCGGCTCCGGCCTGGACCAGCTATGACAAGCCAAGACTAGCTTAGACCAGCTCTGACTAGCTTGGACAAGCTATGACCAGCTAAGACCAGCTTGGACCAGCAGCCCGAGTGAAAACACTCGGGTCCCCACCTTAAAAGCCGACCTTGTGTCACAACCTGACTCAGTGGGGGGGGGGGGAGGGTCAAGTTAATACACTTACCCGGCATATGCCGAGTAGGGTTTTATTATCTGTGTCTTCGGGCAGAGTGTGAATTATTTAAGGCTCTGCCTGCGGGTAGAGATTCAACAAAGAAAAATAAATACTGTAAGCTGTGAGGTGCCCGGTTCCAGGGAACAGTTTCCCGAAGCAGCACACCACCCATTGAACTAAAGAGGCGGGGATCGGTATGTATACCGATATTAGCTCAATGCATTGTCATGTGTATGATTTCCCCATATTAAAACACCTTGTTTCACAATATTGAGGAGGCTAGGTAAATACCTTAACCGGACGGGATGTTTTCTTCTAATGATAGAAGCTGGGAGCGCACAGGCAATGTTTAGACTTACGCGAATTTATAAAAGACGAGGCACTGGTAATAATTAATTTTTACTTACTCTTTTCATCTTATAAGCTTTTTTTATATCTCAGTTTCCAATTTACTTTTGGATTTTTTTTTTTAATACAGAATGACGATCTAATCGTTGCGATAAAAAGAACCAGAAATAAGTGCGAGAAATGTTTTGTGTCGTAAATTATTGTTCACCGCTGAGTGGATGTTGAATCGTTCTGGTTGGGAATGAAGACATCACACGGCGGAGACGAAGCCGGGTTAAGACGCTTTTTAAGAGTCGATACAAGACGAATACTTAGCGAATGGCGCCTCCATTTCGCTCTCTACTTTGCGGATACTTGAACTAATGTTCATAAACAATCTCCAACTGCTAAACTCTAAAGAAAGAACTGATATGATAAAAACGGGGCCGTAGATTATCTTTCACAGAGCAATAATGGAATGACACAGTTTATTTAAGCGGTTCAACGGTGTTAAAGGCTGACACGAAGCAACAGCAGAAACAATGGGAATACGAGGTGGTAGAAATAAGACCTTTTGTAGGACACTTTTTTTTTATTTATTTTACCGAAAAGAATAATAGAATGCTGGCGTTATACAAATATTACACTAAGTTTAACTTAGCTTTAGCGGAGGCCAATATGTAGGTAAGGGAAGACAGCCAGAAAGACTGCATAGTGCTAATCCTCCAATGAGAATTTCAGCTTACACGATATTTGTATTTATTAGAAATATTTACAATAACTGATTTGGTAGTGTCAGATTTTATTATGCAACTTATATGTTGCTCATCATATTGTATAATATAGATAACACGAATATGTAATATAGAATGCAGCGCAGAGGAAATCTCAAACTTCTGGCGGCTGTTGTAATAAAAGAGAAGCAGACAACATTAAATAAAGTTTCTTTCTCAATAGTAGACCGTATATGGAAGTGTGTTAAAAAAATACACTTACAAATTTCAGTCTGAGCGTTTAAATGACGCCATCTTGAGTAACTTTAAATTGGTTCCATCAAACGTACGAACACCGGAATTATACAAGCACTATTACGTAAATATACACAATCCTTGCAAACGAATCTAGTAACGTTCGAAAGTACCCAGAAAAAATAATATAAAATAAAAAAAGTAAAAGTAAATATAATCTTTTGGCATATTTAACGATAATATAAAACAATTCGAAAATTTGAAAAAATTTAATAAAAGATTTTATAGACAAAATTTGTCGGCATCATTTAAATAAAGTAGTTTGAAAGGATATATATATATATATATATATATATATATATATATATATATATATATATATATATATAGTTATATGAAGAATTTATGAAAATTTGGTAAACTGAATTGGTAATTCCAAGGAGGATGAAATCCTGAGAGCTCAATGTGAAGAACAGAGCTAATATTTAATGAACAACATACACCATAACAATAATCTATTTCACCAAAAAATTTTATGGTACCTTAAAGTGTCTGTTGTCCATTAAATTATATATATATATATATATATATATATATATATATATATATATATATATATATATAACAATATAACACAATCTTCAGGCCTACATGCGCTCTATTCTGATATATTGAGCATTTTTCCTGTAAATATATCATACCATGTTTACAATAAATAGAGCTCACTGAATAAGCGGTCAATTGAGCTAGCTTACTTCAGGAAAAAGACCACGAAGTTGATCTCTTCGTAGATACAAGGACCAACTCAAAACAACACTGAAAGCCACTGGACTTGAGCCTAAATTGTTTAAAACACATGCACTAGAATATACCAACTGGCGATGTTCCATCAGCATCAGAGCCAAAAACTTTCAAGCCACTAGAAGAGAAAAGGAAGATGTTAAATGACAAGAGAGAAAGGTCCTACAAAATCGACCTCGTCCTCCTCCAACATTACGATGCAATCAATGTCATCGGCTTGCCTATATAAGAATTGGTCTACTGAGTCATCAACGCCATCATCATAAAAGAAGTGATCAGAAAATAAGAAATTCTTGGATATTAGATAAAGCCGACAACGATTGCATCCTAAAAAAAACTTTATCATTTTATATATATATATATATATATATATATATATATATATATATATATATGATAAAAAAGATGCGACCAAACGAAATATTATCAGAGGTAGCTGAAATTGTATCTTTCATTGATCTAGTTGTAGTAGCCTTTGAGGGTGTCATTTTGCGCTGATGAGTGAATTTTCAACGCTTTATTTTTAGCTCTCTGTAATAATTGTCTCGGATTCTTCATTCTGTCGGATTTATATCCATTTACACTTGCTTATATATATATATATATATATATATATATATATATATATATATATATATATATATATATCTAAAGGCCATAGCATAACATATCATATTTTGGAATCAGCTCGACTCCATGTGCAAATTAAAAACATTTCGGATCGGATCCGGACCCACAAACCGGAAACTTTGGGTCCCTAATTTTTCATTACTGCGATTTTTTTAGGCGATTTTTTAGGCGATTTTTTTTTTTTTAGGCGATTTTTTACGTGATTTTGGCCACGAATTATTTTGTACGATAACAATTTTTATAAAATGGAAATAAATTTGGAAATAATTGAAATTAATTGCGAATTTGTGAAAGTTATCCATGTAATATAAATAATTGTTTGCACGTAAAGTAAGGACCTACGTACATCAAATTGTCTTTAAATTAATTGGCGACAGAAGAATTAAAAGGTAAGCTTAAATATTAATGCAATACTTAAATGCAGCGATCAATTTTAAGTTTTTCTGTAGTTTGTCGCTGACTATCGCATACGGCTGCAGTATGCCTAGCAAATAGAAATCTCCGCCAACAAAGGACCAGATTGCAATCAAAAGAGCTAAAGCTGCAGCGAGGAAAAGAAAGACCCGTGCAAATGAAAACCAGGAAGCCAGGACAGCTCCCAATGCTGAGAATATGCAAAGACTTAGACTGTATAAGGCGAAGGTCTAATCAAGAGTCCTCCGTAGGCGCTAGCTTAACTGCTGCACGATAGAACGTCTTTTAAGCTAGTATATATATATATATATATATATATATATATATATATATATATATGTGTGTGTGTGTGTGTGTGTGTGTGTGTGCGTGTGTGTATACGTGCGTGAAGATACTGCGACGAAATGGAAAAGCTATAAACGACGCGTTTTGCTCCCTCTGGTTTCTTCAGGTGAGAATGAAAGAGAGACAAAACTGTAATGAAAATGCGTTGTGATCTCTGAAGATAAGTGGAGACCATAAGTCGAATTACTTTATCACATCCGGTGACGATACCCCAGAGAGCGTATGTCTGTCTGCTGTTTGTTTCGTTGTTTTATATTTAATAAACAGACAGACAGCGTCATTATTTCCACCATTGTTTCTGATACTATTATATATTCTACAAACACACACACGTACATATATGTGTGTGAGTGTGTGTGTGTGCAACTGTGCGTGAGTGTGAAGATGGAGAGACAAAGTAGAAAGTTTATGAACGACGTGTTTCGCCGAGGATGGTCTGCTCTATTTGGCTTTCTCAGGCTAGAATGAAAGAAAGACAAAACTATATGTGACTAATAATTTCTAAGTGGGAATCACAAATAAAATAAAATTCCATTTATGTTCAAAGATCCCAATGAATTTTCCGCCATAGACATTTTAATTGTTCTTTCATTCTAACCTGAGGATGCCAAAGAGAGCAGGCTGCTAACCAAACCAGTCGGGTTTCGATCCCGGCTTGAAGCAATGTCTAACCACATTGATGAGCAACCAGTCTGTCTGTGGATGATATATATATATAAATTTTTCTGTCTCTCTATCTTTATATTCCAAATATATATATATATATATATATATATATATATATATATGAAGATAGAGAGACAGAGAAATTAGAATTTCACTATTAAAAGTATCAGAGGACGGGGCCAGAATAAATTAATAAATAATTAAACAGTAATCGTTTCCATCGTTTATTTTAAAGAAGGATCCTTGTACATGTTTCCAGGAATTCCAGTATTTATTTATCTCCCTCCCCCACCAAAAAATGGAACACCATGTCGGTTTTACATGTTACCTTACATGTATATATAGAGGTAAATATTGCCCATTCAACTGTGGACCCAACTGTAAACTCTTCAGAATAATTCCTAACATTTCCTTTTGGTGCAATCTGTAACAAGGACACAAGTACAGAACAACCAGTGAAGATCAAACTCACGCCAGCCAGTAACGAACTGATTACCACAGTATGTATCGTCCTTATACATTGTGGAAGAGCGACTTTATGTGACTGTCAAACAAAACAGAAGCACCCTCTGTAAAAGCAAGGCAGACAACTCCACCCAGATAAACTATTTTAATGTATCACCATTTACGACAGCGGAAATTAGCTTTTTCGAAATCGTCAAATATTTCTGGGTGCATCGTCAGGAGAATGAAATACTATCTGGAAAAAAGGTGATAAAATCCTGCGATATCTCGTTTTAATATGCATTAATGATGACAAACAATGGCCGATGAGCATCGTCTGTCATAGAAGATGAACGCGTCATTGAACAGCTAGTATTTTCAAACATACGAAGTTACACATAGTCTTTTTAATGCAGCCTTTATTAAAATTCCTCAAATGTATCATTTGAAAATTTCCCGCAGTCAAGAGTCATAAACTTTAACGTTTCTGAAAATGGAAATACTTTTGTTGTCTCAAGCTGTTTATAGCCGTTCATGTAAAAATTGTCATTGTTGATTTCATCATGAATTTGAATTGAGTTGATAGTAACAAATTTTTCATTGCCTGTGTTAGCCGCCAATGACTTATTATTCACAGAGTGATGTGCGATTTAGAATTCATTCATTTAAATATGTTATTCTGTCGCGTTTCATTGTCATCTGCTTAGGTAGTTGTCTGTAGTGGTTGTCTAATTCTAACATCAAAGAAACTATGACGCAGTTCTACAATAAGCACTGCAACCCGAAATAATCATAATCGAGGCTTTATTCATATAGCTGGAGATCAAGCACTCCTGATCACACACACACACACACACACACACACACACACACACACACACACACACACACACACACACAAATATATGTCTACCCATACGGATTACCTAGTTTTCATAACTCTCTCTCTCTCTCCCTCTCTCTCTTCTTATATATATATATATATATATATATATATATATATATATATATATATATATATATATATATATACTCTGTCTACACCAGTTTGCCTTCATGTGATCTATGTACTATTGTCAATATCTATCTATCTATCTATCTATCTATCTATCTATCTATCTATATATATATATATATATATATATATATATATATACATATATATATGTCTATATATATATATATATATATATATATATATATATATATAAAGAGAGAGCGATAGAAAGAGAAAGAGACAGTGATATAAATAGATAGATGGATAGATAGATAGGAAAAAGATTTTCCATTTATTAATCCGACATATTTTTAATGTTTTTCTTAATGGATACTTATATTTGAATAAATGCTCTGTATAAATTAAATATATGAGAGATTAATAAATGAAAAATCCATTCCTAAAATTGTGTCTTGGTTTAGGTTAGAGTACGAAACATTTAGACGAAATAAATTACTGATTAAAAAATGTGCGTAGTGTCTACTCAAATATGGCTATCCACTAAAATAATGTTTACACTAATATATATATATATATATATATATATATATATATATATATATATATTATGTATATTTTTATTAGTATCTATTTTATACTATATTCACCCAATACAAGGCCCAAGTGCCACTCAAAATAGAGGGTTACTTTGTGATGTTGCGTTAGGGTATGAAAAAGGAAGAAGCGAAGGAAGCTATGCATATATATATATATATATATATATATATATATATATATATATATATACAGAAAAGTTAATAGGAGGTCCAGTTTGTTATGGAAATTCATTGTAAACTGACAACCCTACAGAAAAAAATGTTCATAAGAAAAAATCTTTAATTGAAATTCGTAACTTGGAATCATTTTTTTTCATATGTTACTAACAATTGCAAAGACCTGATTAGAAATTTCAATTGATGATTTTTTAAAAATATTTTTAAGAAACCCAGTGAAATAAGCATATATTTTTTTGTGTTTCTTTAGAAGGATCAATTTATAATGTAGTTACACATCAAACAGAACCTCCAATTAACCTCAAATAAAAATCTATAATTCTTTTGTGATCTTCATGATCAGGAGTAATATGGAAAATAAATTGAAACTTCACTGCAATTTTTTCCTGTGCTGACAACGAATCCTTTTCTCAGTCTGTTTATATATCTTTAGAAGTTAGTTTATGAGATTCTGTTTGTCGATTTTGCGACATATCGATTTAGTTGACTTAATGTCGATATTTTAGTTTAATAAGGCAGTAGTTAGTCGAGTTTATATGCTTGTGTCTTAAGGTAAACATTGGTCGGGTTTATACTTGAGTCCACAGGCAAGAAGGTGTCCCCTTTATGAAGTGGATCTAATCCTTTACAGGGGACGCAGTCAGCGTATTCTAGATCCCGTAGATATTGCCTGTTGTTTTCACGGTTTATCAACCCTTTGTAGGTTATTTAAAGCCGAATCATATTTTGGATTTATATGAATATTTCTTTTTTTCGAGTGGGTAGTACGTTAAAAATTTATTGAAAATCACAATGATTTTTACAGATACAATTTCTACTATTTAAACCCCTGTTTGTGGGGTTATGGATTTCTAACTTTCTCAAGGGTGCGTAAGTGAATAGAATTCAAACCTGGCTTTCCGATTTCTGATGACGAACCGCGATCCATTACCCCACCCACAAAACCATCCCGGTGAAAAAGCAGAATTTTGAGGGTGAGGGATAAGAGGATTTCTAAGATTTCATGAATTAATAAGCTTTATTAAATGTCACTCAACAAGACTATCATAATTATACTATGACGGGGAGGGGAGAGCATGCTGAAAGATGCTTGAAATTCTACTTCGTTTAACATTAAAAGTTTTGTGCTCGAATCAGTTGAAGCAACAAAGAAGTCTTAAGTTGCTTTGTACACGCTTCATTAAACAAAAAGAAAGGAGACAGGGATGCAGATATAAATATGGGTCATTCCATATCAAACCCTCCAATTTTATGAAAAATTTCTAAGTCACCCTCTGAGTCTTCTTAAAAAAACACTCGCACGTGTTTCTATACGAAGGCTATGAAAAAATCTAAAAAAAAAGGGTGTTCCAATAACTCGGACAGATTTTAAATGTGAATTAAATTTAAGCGTCTAATGATTTTTTTTCTTTTTCTTTCATATTTGGTTTACATTTTAGCGATATTATTTTTCACACGTAATTGCCATGATCCAATAGAGAAATAAATAAATTTTCACCAATAACATTGGTTTATTTACTGCTGACTTTGATCCGTCTTAATGAAACACTCTTATATATAATCTGTCTTAATGAAACACACTTTATTTTCACAGGATATTGAAGTTCTGAATTTATAAGCATAAATTGTTTCAAAATACTCTGGAGACTTTATCATCGACCTAATAAACGGTGTTCCAATAACTTGGCCCGATTTTAAATGTGAATTAATTTCAATCGTTTAATGATTTTTCTCTTTCTTTTAGATTTGGCGGACATTTTGGTGATATTATTTTTCACACATAATTGCCATGACTTAAATAGCATGATCCAATAGAGAAATAAATAAATTTTCACCAATAACACTGATTTATTTACTGCTGACTTTGATCCGTCTTAAGGAAACACCCTTTATATCTAATTATATTGAAACTAAAAATTTTACTTAACTTTATGTGTTTTGCCGAATTAACATTTTGCTTAAATTCTGACATTCATAGATCCCTTTATAGAGTATAGACCGCTTTTAAACTTCGCGACTATATATTTAACTTTTTATGTACATCACAAAACTAACGGGTATAGATTCAAACCTAATATTTTGAACTTTCAATCATTTTGTTCCAATGGATATTTTTTGTTACAGGAAACTTTTTCAGGAGTGGATGACTAGAAGTGAACTGAGTGGTTTAATATGGAATGGCACATATACAGTCGTCCTTAGAAGATATTTCCGTCAGCATTTAATTCTTACTAGTCATTATAATAAAATCTTGCGTCAAAGAAGTGACATGAAACAATCATGGCTACCCTTGAACCGTATATTGGGGCAACGTTTCTTAAATTCTGAACGATATCCACTGGTTTGACATTTCTTTTAGCTTTAACCACAATGAACTAAATATTTACAGCATGAAGAAGCGGCGACATTGAAAATTACAAGGGTCATTCAATAAATAAGGTGAATTTTTCGGTATAAGGACTTCTATTACAGATAGAAGCTTACTTTTTTTTAATTTTTCAACGTAGTCACCCCGCACTGGCACACACTTTTCCCATCTGTGCACAAGCTTCCGTATTCCCTCAGCGTAAAAATCTTTGGACTGATGTCTCAGCCAGTCGCTCACAACACTTTTGACTTCATCGTCACTTTTAAACTTCGTGCCTCTCGTGAACGCTTTCAAGGGACCAAACAGGTGAAAGTCTGATGGGGCAAGGTCTGGGCTGTAAGGGGGATGAGGGAGCAGTTTCCAGCCCAGCTCGTTGATGGTCTGCACCGTTTGGGCTGCTGTGGGAGGCCTTGAGTTGTCATGATGCAAGATGACTCCTTCTGACTGATGACCCCTGCGTTTGTTCTTTATGTCTTTCATGACCTGCCTCAGCAGTTCACAGTAGTTCTTCTGTCAGACTGAATGAGGTCATTGACTGATTCGATCACCTCAGGAACCTGTCTTCATCCTCAACACTGCTCCGTCCTTCTTTAAACAATTTAGCCCACTTGTAGACATTTTTTTTTTTTTTTGGCTGAAACATGTGGCACCATACACAGTTGACATTCTCCTATGAATTTCAACTGGTTTGCACCCTTCAGCAACCAAAAACTTGATAACTGACCGCTGTTCAATCCTGGAGCATGCTTCTTGGTCGGCCATCTTTGTTAATTGCCAAAACTCTCAAAGTTTTTTTTTAAATCTGCAATTAAGAGCAATCCCTCTTAAAGAAGGTAGTGCGATTAATTTTTTTATTTAATTCTTTCGTATATGTATTTTATTTTCTAGACATATAATCTTTAAAGTTCAAGTGTTAGCCATACCCGAGTGCTTTCGGCTATTTTATTAACTATTATCAAGGAGTTTTTTAAAAATATTTTTAACTGAATGTGTAGATTTTTATATATTTATAGAGTGATGGGAGTGTTTTATTAATTTCCGAACACGGTCAGCACATTGTGGCTGTGTTCATAGTTGATGTTATTGAGTGTTGGCTTTTTGTTTTTATTATTATTATTAATGGTTCTCTTGTTTTTAGTCTTTTTCTGCATGTAGACGAGGCTATTATTCTTGTATTTTCTACAAAGTATGTTGCGGATGGGGTTTGGTGATAACGTGAGTGTTCTTGGTAGGTATATATATATATATAGTGGTAGGTCTAATATAATTATTCATGGCTTGATCTGGAATTGAGTTACTTAAGGGGAATGTGAATTCGTAAATAATTTTAATTCTCTGTAATTTAGGTCTTGAAGGGTGTTGATGATAAGGTTTGCTGTTTAAAATTGTTTATGGTAATTTTTTTAAAAAAGAAAACGTTTAAATATTTTGTGTCTTAATCTTAAAAAAACATTCTGAGAAACGCATTTTATATAAATTATAATTAATACTAGAATTTATGGCCGGTATTAATTGGCTAAATATGGTTGTGCGTATCTGTCTGTGATTTTTTCCACAAATAGTAAAAAGTAACAATAGGTTATACCTTCTAAAAATCTTTGTATCTCGGATCTTTTGTTGAATTCTCGAGGTCGGACTAAAAAAGAGATGGGAGAACATAAAATCGACCTAAAATCAAGCTTTTTTTTATTCCAGATCAAGAAGAAAAGAAAACTGTGTAATCATCTTTGCATACTTCTGTCTGTGATTTCATTCACAACAGTAGCTTAAGTAACATTTCATCAAGTCCCTCAACCGTAAAATCGCCTCATAGGTTTGTGGGTCGACAGCTATCTAGCCAAAACGATTACTAGGCAGGTAAAGTTGTTTGAATTTCTCAGCTGAAGGATATATTCATTACCATTTTTTTTTTTTATCTTTTTTATTATTTCTATATTCTTCTCAATTGTTGCTTTTTTTTTTTTTTTTTGTCACAACGCTCAGTTTGTTACATTTGAACCGGAAATAAATTTTACCTCGGATGGGAAATGAATTCGTTACTAAGATGCGAACGTCGTTTTTACGGTTTAATTCAGTCGTGGGTCTGACGATAAACTACACCCGGCAGCAAGACCTCTGATCGGGGAGATTAGAGGTTTTGAGAAGCCTGGAACTATCTCTTTATTGTTGTTGTTTCCATGTCTACCTTGATCCTGGATTCTGGCACCTTTAATGGTTCCAGTGAAAAGCAAATAGTGACTCCACCAAAAAAATAATAAAAAAAATGAATAAAACAAACATTATGGTAGTAAGTAGTAAAAAAATACATTTTTCATAGTAAAAATACCAGCCATACATTTTTATCTAAAAATGACTAACAATACATATTTATAGTAAAATAACCAACAAGTATACAACTGCGTTCAAAATATATTTAGTTAACAAAATAAGATTGTGTTCAGATTATTTAAATTTCGGCATTAAATAACCCATAGAGGTTGATATGTCGCTAAAAAAAAACAACCAACTGTTTGTGTCACAGTACAAGTGCAATCTACAGCCATATATATAACTGATGTAAACATAAATTTGTCACAACTACATCTAAAACAATAAAAAACTTAATCAATACAAAACAAGACAAGCAACCAAAACTTGAAGCAAGAATTTACTCAATGACCTGTAAGGGTTGCCAGAAGGAATGTGTCCGAGAAATCTCAAGAAAGTTAAATAAAAGATTATATGAGCAGGAGATAACTAATAACTGACATCCATCAAACATGGCACGTGGAACTAGAACAGTCTACCCCAGTGATCGAAATGCAGGGTTCAGTTCGACATTTCAACCACCTGAAGAAGGCGGGAGCGTACAACGGCCGAAACGTTGTGACAAATATGGCGACAAAGATGAGGACAATAATCCGAATAATGTAAATAATGTACATAATACCTCATCTCAGAAATATATAATCATTTATTATATATATTTATTATATATATATATATATATATATATATAATATATATATATATATCCCCTGACGATCCGTTTAGGTGAAACCTAGGTAGGTTTGTCTGGCTCACTAGGTGTATCTCTGTCTACGGTTTTCTTGAGCGCTTTTGTTAGTTAGTTGTTTACTCGTATCGGGTTTTTTCTTTGGCCTTCAGACCTGTATCTGTGCGATTTTTTTTGTCGGCAGAAGTTCATGTTTGTAGCTCTTTCTTTTTTAAAACCTTTTTTTCCTCGAGATTGATTTGATTATTAACAAATCAAAAATTCGAGGGTTTTTTCAAAAACGAGTCTAGTTATCTATATATATATATATATATATATATATATATATATATATTATTATATATTATTTATTAATTTTGTTGTTACACTCAATATATTTTTGTTTGAATTTCTGGGATGACGAGCTGTCATTAATTATTTACATGCTTTACATTATATCCCACGGGGCGATATTCTAGTGGATTAAATCGTCGGTTCGTGAATTTGTTAACACAGTAATTGTGACTTCAATCCTTCGGCCGGGCAGGGTGTAGGGCAAGCAATAACTGAGCAGTACTAAAACTAAGAAATGAACGAGATATCTCTAGAGATGGGCAGTAAACCGAGATCAATATGCCCCGGTGGATTAAATAAAGGATTCATTTAGAGGGTTAGCCGGAACGAAAAGCACCTGATGGAAGCCAGAGAGTACAACGGCCGAAACCTGGTGATGACAACAACAAAAGATGAAGACAGCTGTCCATGTTTAAATATTGGTTCTTGTCTAATATACAGAAACGTGGATTTCTCTCTCCTCAACTTTTCCAAAGTCAGATATTTTCCCAAAATATCGTTCCTATATTTTGTCTGTTCTGTGATGGTTTGAGCGTTATAGGTTCTTGTTAATTGGTTAGAACATCAACGGGAGTATTATTGGCCTCGTTCGGAACAGATGGATCGAAATTTGCAAATATTTTGGCCCAAACTGATGAACAGAGAGAGGCTCAACCTGCGGCAGACCTAATATTTCATCAAACACCAGTGATACAGTTTGACATCAAGGTTCTACTAGAACTTTTCTAGTCAGTTGATCTGTCCCCGACCGAATACCATTGTTTTCCGTCTTTAGACATATGAACACGCCAGCGTATCGAGAAAATTGTTCGAAAACAATTATTGAAAAAACATTTATTCAAACTGAAAAATTGTTTGAATGTAAATTAATCGAAAGGACAATTAAATAAGTATGTGGTCTTGCTTTGAGAGATTTACCTAGAACTAATAACGCCCTTGAAGGATGGCATAGGGCCTTTTTGCAGCAAATGTCATCCGATCATTCCACAATATGGAAATTCTTAGACGCTTTTAAAAGAGAACACTCCTTGCAAGAAATTCATATTGCTAAAGTAAGAGCAGGTTGCCAAAATATCAAGAGAGCCAACAAATACCGCGACGTAAATGAAAAACTTAAACAACTAGTGGCATTCCTTTAACGAGTCCTCTTCAGTAGTTGACTATTTGTATGCATTATCATATAACTTAAGGTTATAAGGATTTTTCTTACTAAATTGTTTTATTAACGATATTTGTATTTTGAACAATTATCATTTGTGTATTTCCTCTTTTAATTTTTACATTTTTATTGCGATAAAGAATTTTGAATTTCAAATAATTATCATTTAGTATAATTGTCCTTTCGATTAATTTTTATTTAAACAATTTACAGTTCGAATAAAAGATTGCGAATAATTGTTTTCGAACAACTATTTTCGAACAATGTTCACAATCGTTCATTCATTTGGATTATTTTATAAGTTATGTGCAAATGCTTGCAGAAATGGCTCTGGACAATCATCTCGCAGATAAAGAAGAGACTTGCGGCAACAGAAATTTAGTTCTACAGAAGGATATTGAGAATACCATGGAATAAGCATGTGAGCAACGACGAGGCTTTAGAGAATATAAGAAGAAAAGGGACACATTTTTAACATCAAGAAGGAACAGGCTTATTGCCATATCACGTTGAAACACCAGTTTCCATACGATCACCGGAGTTAAGCAACGTTGAGACTTGTTAGTACTTAAATGCGTGACCGATTGGGAATATCGGGTGCTATAAGCTTGGGTGTCTGGGTGGTGTAATAATAAATGTTTTCGAACAATTATTTTCGATCCATGTTCACATAATCCAAGTAGGTGTAGAACAATGTCGTACAAATCAAATATGTCCTCCGGAAGTTTGTCGATTTCAATGGTTTTTTATCAGTATGATATATAATCACAGTCGTATTGTTGGCAACATTTTTTTCGATTCGAATGATTCTTACGTTGGTTAATAAAGTTGTGTTTGAGCTAAGTTATGGTGTTTACAATTTTATGATTCACAACCGCCATTTATTTCTTTAGAACCTAATATCATAAGTGTTTCCTTTCAGAATTCCATACAGGAAAATGGAAATGTTTTCATGTTCGTGTCCACCTTACATATTACGTTGCGTATGCCGGACATTTGTTAGGATCAGACATGCTTGAAAAAGAGTCATGCGATTAAGATTGTAAAAAGAAATGACCAAGTTAATAAATAAATAAATGAGACGATTTTTAGTCTCGTTTTCATAACTGGGGACATCTTATTGGATGTTCTCAATTAATGACAGAAAAAAAGATCTCAGTTTTGTAATCCGAGTTGACAAATCAGTTGATTTACTCCTATTTACCATGAAAAGATTTTTTTTTTGCGTCACAAAGGCGTTTTTCGCTGTGTAAGACCAGGTGTTACAATATAAATGAGAGTGGGTGTGTACCACAAAATATCTGTGAGAAACTTTGGCCAATAATGGGTCTGTCACAATGTAGATATAAAAGAAAAAGAAAAAGAAAATTAATGACCAAAATTCTGTGATTTCATTACAACTGGGGAATCTGGACAAATTCACAATTTTCTGTTTCAAGTGGGATATCAGGAGTGCCCCCCTGTCGAGCCTGACAATGGAAGGTAACAACTAATGCCTTGGGAAAACAAGACGGATTTATGATTTGTTCCACTGAATATTTATCCACTCATTTTATCTAACACGAATTGGTGTGAACATACAGATACTACATACAGATTAATAAAAGTTTGTAAAAAAGTGAATGAATTGGATACTTCCAGAAAGAATCCAGGCAACACCACTATTTAGACTGACCAGAATACTGAGGAGAGTACTGGAATGATAAAGGACTTGTTGTAAATTGATCTCAAGTAAATGTCGGTAGATGTCTTTGATGCTAAATTTTAATGTATAATAATATTAATAATAATATTTTTATCCTTATCTTTTTATTTTTCGACACTTCCACACTTCTAAGTATAGTGTATCTTTGTGGATGGGATGTTTGTATACGTATATATATATATATATATATATATATATATATATATATATATATATATATATATATATATAAAAGGCAGGATGTATGTGTGTGTAACGAATGCACGGCCGCAATTTTCGATGTATTTGCACCAAACTTTACATGCACATGCTCCAAGTTAGCGGGAAGCCAAGACCGACTTTGCATTTCCCAACTCCCATCGATAGTGGAAATAATCCATTTTTTCATGCTTCTATGGCACTTTTCATGTAGTTTGCGGCCATTTTGTACTGGTCAGAGTGAAAGCCAATAGGCACGAATAGGCAGGAAGATTCTATTGGCCAGCGTGATAGCCAACAGCTGACTGACACGAATGTTAACTAGCATGCTAGCATGCAAAAAAAAAAATCGATAGCTGCATTCGTCACAAGTGGGAAAAATTTAAATCTGCATAGCACTTTACTCCAATTGGCTCATTCGCTTGCTTAAACTCAACGTTGATTCTGATTCCGCAGAACTGGGTTGGGCGTGAAAAAGTATTTGTTGTTAACATTCTTTTTTCATTCGGTTTTTCCAGTTACGAATCCTTTTTTTAAAGCTGATTGTTTTGTGTTTATTTTGTTTAGTTCTTTTTTCGTAACAGATTTAATGTTTAGTATAGAGTTTAGAAAAAATTCGCAGGCAAGAAGTAAGGCATGTAGCAACATCAGCACGGCAAAGGGCACTCCTTTAAAGGCAAGGAAAGGCAAAAATATTTTAAGTCAAGTGATAGCGATTGCTGTATGGAGTCGTACGATTTTTGAATCAAGACACGGGGTTGATTCAAAAATCGTACGACTCATACAGCAATCGCTATCACTTGAGTGTGTGTGCGTGCGTGTGTGTGTGTGTGTGTTTGTGTGCGTGCGTGTATGTCTGTGCATACGTGTATGCGCATGAGTAAGGATTGTATTGTTTGTTTACCTGTTTTTCCTTTACTTTTTTTAATGGGCTTATCTAGTTCCCAAATGCCAGATCTTTTGGGTTTTTCTTTTTTTTGTTTTGTTTTGTTTAATGAATCCCTTAGTGGCCCTTCCACTAACTTGTAGTGCCGGAGTGTTGGGGGTGGAGATCTATCCTATAATGTGATCTCTGGTCCCGTTTCATTATGTAAACTTTTTAATTTTCATTTTTTAAATTGCATTTGACTTAAGTTCATCCTTAATTTTTTTTCTTTTCCTTTTAATCTATTTTTTTATCCTTATTTTTAAAAACATTTTTCCACACTTCCGGAAGTTTCCGTAAATGAACTGCGCTTATCTAGTGTATCTTTGTAGATGAGCGCATATATATATATATATATATATATATATATATATATATATATATATATATATATATGGGGAGGCATGGGTAAGGATCATATTGGTTGATATATTTTATTCATTTTTTTTTCCGTGGTAACCCCCCGATGTATGTTCAACTGCCCTTTTATCTGGTAGTGGTCCTTGCAACATATACTAAGTTAAACTTAGTATGGTCTTTTTTTTTTAACAGGAAGGAAAACTCCGAACAACGGCTGGCAACTCAAGGTGTTAATCATACCGAGGAGTGAATGGCTGCTGCGTTATGAGGTCGCGAATGATCCCTTAGAGTCTTTGGAACCATGTCAGTAAAAGATCATTAACTAATGTGCCGGCCGACTTTGGCCAAGTGCATCACTCGTGGGAGCAATATGAGAACTAAAAGTCATATCAAAATATCCAGTATGACTCTTTCAGTGCATAAACAGGGAACCAACCTGTGTTAAAGTAATCGGGAGATTTTTGATTCATTTGTAGAGGACTATAGTCACTACGCAGAATAAAGCTTATAACTAACACTTCAACTGGATTTCACATCGGTTGATTTCGCAAAAGTAAGTGTTGGATTTTGTCGGCATTCATTGTTCTTGTTGGATTTTGTTATTGTTGAATTTGTGTGACATTTTGTTTACTGTTCGCCATTACGTGTTCGCCGTTTTATTTTGGTTTGTCACCGATGTCGTGGGAACGACAACATTTTGGCGCAGACACAGGCAGTCGACTCGACACCCATTGTTGAAAGTCCGTCACTTTGGGTGGGAGATAGACCCCCACAAAAAGGTCCCAATTATTATACGAGTCTCAAAGAACATTATGAAAAGTTCGTATCAGGAAATGAACTCTGTGAATACCAAAACAATATCCCTGTTGACAACCGACGTTAAGACAGGTAAGCTGAGCTGATATGTGTCAACAGTGAAATCATGGAAGAGGCACTGAAAAGCCTAAATATTGCAGCGAAAGTTTTAGTAATGTAGTAATGCAATGTGGGATACCTTGCTCCCAACGGAAGAAGCGGCAAAGTCACTGACTGGGAATATTCTTATTACAAAGTCAGTAAAACTTCAAAGAAAATCTATAGAACGTGAGAAAACTTACTCTTCATGGGGTGCCTCTATTTATTTCGGAGGACCATTTGGGATAGTTTTTGTCCCAGTTTGGAGAAGTAGCAGTGGTATCGGCGGTAAAGGGCATGACCGGTATTGCCACTGGTGATATAGAATATTTTAGTAACAGTGATTAGGAAGAATTTCGTTGACATTCCGAACGTGTTGATCCGCGGTGGCCGTTCTGTCTACGTGGTATATAAGGACGATGACCTTTCTGCTGGGCTTGTGGGGCAGCTGGCCATCTGTCAAAGGCGTGCCCGAGGAAGAGGTCAGAGAATCAACCAAAACTAAGGATAAAGTGGACGTGGCCACGATCCCAAAGCACGATAATAGCCCAGGGAAGTGGACAGAAATAGTAAGGTGTGGGGCAAAGACTACAATGACCACTTCCCACCAACAAAAGGAACCAAAGGCGATCGAGAAACTGACCACAAAACCTGAACGGACAAAAGGAGCAGCAACAGCAGCAAAGTATAAACAAGCAGTAGCTCCAACTGGAGTGTCAGCAGGGACAGGAGGAGCAACAATCAAAGCAGCAACAAATCCAAGAGATGGCTATGGAAGAAATACCTCCACCTCCGTTCTTAAGAAGAAGAAGAAGAAGAAGAAATAGTAGCAAAAAATGCGAAGCGAACTGGTCGGAGTAGGGCGGAGAAATCCTTGGATAAAACCAAGTCACAATCCTTCCTTCCACACCCAAAAAAGAACATAGGCAACAAGGCATTTCCCGAAGTCTCTATTCTTCGCCTTCTAAAGCTTCCCTGATTCTCCTCTAAACAAACCTCCGCCCAACACACCTCCTTACAATACCCTTCCTCCGAGCACACCCCTCCTCACAATCCTCACTGCAGCACCTCCCAAAAGGGGAAATTCTTTCAGAGAGGGGAAAATGCCATATAGACAGAGAAGCACGGGAGAGTGATCTGCTCTCCCAAAGAAGACCCCGTTAGGGCCCCACTTTAAAGTAGACGGAAAGTCAGTGGAAGATCCAAGAAATTTCCCCAATGCCCGTGGGGTTATCATCTGGATCAGAAAAAGCGGTTATTGGGAATAAGTGGCGGGAGAGGCTTAAGAGTATAGTTACGTCCACGGAATATAGCCAGCGACTCGCACTAATTAAGGCTAAAAATGTGAAGGTGCTCAAGGATAGTCTGTGCCGGTTGGAGGCCTCGGGGATTTCCTAGAAATATGTTTAGCTATGCAGGATCTGGAGCGGTCGGCTAGCGAGCGCTACCAAGATCAGGCAGTTAGACATAGGTTAAACAAGATGTATAACGAAGCCGTGAACATGGGCGAGATTGAAAATTGAACTTTGGTGTGATCTACCGACCTGGTAAAGAAAATTCCGCAGTAGAGAATGACGCATTATCGAGAGCTATGTAGTTCGATATCGAATACGGATGAGCTTCCTATACTAAACAAAAAAGTGTGCCCCCCAAGCATAACAATGATGACACATGTGGTACAAATCAGAAGTTTATCATATCAAACTGATAAAACCATGTAGAATATGCGCAGAACATAAACCTTAGTTCTTCAGGCCTAAAACTGGTGCGCTCATAAAAGCCACTCAACCGTTTGTGTGGTTAAACATAGATTTCAAGGGTCCCTTGCCATCGAAAAATAGGAATTGTTACATACTAACCATCATCGACGAATATTCACAACACCCATTCGCGTTTCAGACCACGGAGTCTCTTTCATGTCTGAGCAGCTCTGAAAATTTTCTTTCTGAACTAGAAGTGGCCACAAGCCGAACGACACGTTACCACCCTCAGGATAATAGTCAGTGCGAACGATAAAAAGCCATAATATGGAAAAGCATACAACTGGCTTCCCTGAATCTCTGTACGCTCTTAGAACTCTTCTATGTACAGTCACAAACATTACACCTCACGAAAGATTTCTCCCATTTCAGCGACGAAGCTCGGTGGAACTTCGATTCCTTCATGGTTCTCGAAATCCGGAATGGTGGCTCTGGGATGTTTCGTCCGTCATAACAATACTGACCCATTGACAAATGGAATGGACCTAATGGAAGCGAATTCCTATTATGCCCTGGTGCGACATTTGGATGGACAAGAATCTACTGTTTCCCTCAGAGACATTGCACCCGAAGGGGATTTTGTTGACCATGTTCACCATAGTCTATGAATATAGAATACAGCGCAGTACGTAATCTTTCACTGAAACAACGTTAAAGATTAATACTCACGAGTCAGACATTTTACTGAATCTGACTATATCGCCAATACCACCAGCAGCTGTTCCGTAATTCTTCAGTCTTCGATATCAAAGGCTGGCAGTGAATATTCGGGAAAAACATGGCCGCCTTTATACACGTCGCATTTGAGCCTTCTGATTGGTTAACCCTTCTATTGGTGCACTATAAAATGAGTCAGCTCATTTTGGCTGCCTCACTAGTATACCAGGGTACCCAAAAATTCCAACAGATTTACCTGCACCTAATATAGTTTGCGAGGAGGGGTCTACATCTGAATACCCTTCCACTGCAGCTGAAAGTCAGCCTGTCAGCATTGCGCCATGGGATTCATCTACAGACTCTCTCCGAATATCAGAATATCGGGAACACCAGAAGGCTCAGAGTGAGCCAGATGTGGACGATCTTTTAATTACTCCGAAACGAGCCCATCCACAATCCGATTCGGAACCCCTCTTTTCAGAATATCAACAACCTGCACGCAGAAGATGTGTTTATACCAACTCAGGACGGAGAGAGAAAATCGATCCCAGTGTGTCTTTATACCCGGAAACTCAAATTGATGCTACTACGATGTTCCAACCGAACCCTCAAAACCCCCTGGCGATGGAGCGAATTCGTCCTGCATGATTAAAATAAAATGGAGGAGAATGTGATAAAGTATTCGAGAGTAATCTCTCTAGTTTTATGATTACCTCCCTTTGGAGAACTCTTTCGTTTGTAGAGGACCATAAATAGTCACTACGATGGTATGAATTGTTCTAAGCAAAATAAAGCTTCCTTAAACCTACTCTTGCTGTCTTTTGTTATTCCACTACCTGAGGTCGAAAAATCTGCCATAGGAACAAACTCCTACACAAATAATGTATCTTCAGATCCCAACAACTGGGATAATCCCAATGGTGGGCCTGCAATTTCTCCAACTAGATCCACAACTCGCCATTTAAAGAAAGACAAGGTAAAATGGTCTCGTGAGGAGGACAAACTCTTTATGACTGCATTCTATGAAGCTTTGCACAAACCTCAGAAAAGCACACTCGCCAAACATATGCCATTTGGCGAGAAAAGTTTGGACAAGCAATTAGAAAGTCCATTGACACAAATAAACTAGCCAATGTAATAAGGTACATCATGAGAATAAACCGATTGACAGTTGCGCTGAAATTAAAGAAATAAAAAGAAATGCAACCAGAATAGGCGAATCAACAGAACATGAAAGGGAGCCAAAAATGGACATAAAAAGTACTAACACCACACAAACCAAATATCATAATGAAGAAATTGAGACACAAACCAAATTACTATGAAGATAATGGTTTAGATCTGGAAAGGTAAGATCTTAGTTGATCACAAGCCTGCAATAAAATGATTCCTCAGAACAATGAACCGAATTATTTTACAGAACACAAGAATAGTATACAAGAAAACAAGGAAGGCTTTATTCTTGCAGCGCAAAACCAGTCTGTTCACAAGAAATGTTCACGCAAATAAACATAATTGTGCGGATCCAAAATGCAGGCTCTCTGATAGATATCAGGAAACCATAGACCATCTAATCTCAGGATGTACTGTATTTATGCCAAATGAATATAGAAATCGTAACGATAGTGTGTGGCAAAACTTACACTGGACAATGTGCAAACACGTTGGAAAAGATGTTAATAAACACTGGTGTGAGCATCACCTAACACCGGTTACAGAAATAGAAGAAGGCTATCTTTACAGACCAGAAGATTGAAGGAAATAGGCCAGACATAATTTTCAAATAACGAAAACAAAGAAAATGTCTACTAATTGATATGGCTTACCCAGCGGACTATAACATAGCAACCAAGGATTTTGAAAAAAACTATCGAAGTATAAAGACCTGGAAATCAAATTAGAAAAATGTGGACACATAACACAGTGGATATAAAATAAAGGGTTCAGTTCAACATTCCAACCACCTGAAGAAAGTCGGAGCATACAACGGCCGATAGGTTGTGATAAATATGGCAACAAAAATGAGGATGATAGTCCGAACAATGTAAACAATGGTTGCTAACTAAAAATTACCAAGCACACGTACTGAAAATTTGTGTTAACGCGAAATGCATATTCCGGGATAAATATCCAGAAACAATTGACCATATTGTATCAGGTTGCACAGTGTTAGCACCCATTGAATATGAAACTCGGTATGATAGAATGGGTCAATATTGGCACTGAAAAATATGTAACTTTTACGGAAAGGAACCTGCAAGAAATTGGTATGAACACCACCCAGACCCGGTTACAGAGATAGGACCTGTAACAATTTTATGGGACTTTACAATACACACAGACAGAAAAATCAAAACTAATCGCCCAGATCTCGTGACCAAAGACCACAAAAATAGAATGTGTTTTCTTATTAACATGACAGTTCCTGCAAATTGTAATGTACCTTTGAAGATCTTCAGAAAAAAGTATGAAAATACAGGTGGAAATCCCAAAAGTGTAGCACATGAGGACATCAGTAATTCCAGTTGTAGTTGGAGTCCTCGGATTTGATAGGAAAATGTTGCGATAGAGTGATTGAAGGGATTCCTGGTCACCCATGCCTTAAAGAAATACAAAAATTTGTACTCACAAGTACAGCTCACATATTACGAAGAGCTTTATCTATGTAAACTGTTTGATCCATGTTTGTTTTTTACAAAAATGATCAATGAAAATGTCATGAAGCCATTTCTGACCATAGGTCTTTGATTGGGACCCGTACGGAAATGTGTATACAACAGAGATCAAAGTAAATAATAATAATAATAATAATAATAATAATTAATAATAATAGTGTTAGATGAGTTTGGGAAATTTAACAAAACTTTTGGGCTATTTTATGCCAAATATAAATATTATAGGACAAAAATCACAATGAATTAATAATAGATAGACATACACTAAATTAAGAAAGTTAAACTCCTGTTCAATTTAAACTCGGGTTAAAGGTAGACATAGGTCCAGTTTACACTATAGCAAAAATGGTAGACACCAGTCTCGTTTACATTAGAATAGAACAAGGTAGACATTGGCCCGGTATGTATACTGCTTTGCAAGTATTTATCCAATGACTCCTTTTGGAGATGATAGTAATATTAACCCTCTGCAGGGGATGCAATCGGTTTCTTCTAAGTCGCAATAACAAGGAAACAATAAGAATGTGGAAGGGTCTTGCAAAATAGAAAAAATCTGCGAACTAGCATTATTAAAATCAACTTGAATACTGAGGAGAGTTCTGGAATAATTAGTAAAAATATTGAGGAAAGTGATAGAATAGTGGATAAACTTACGGTTGCTCATTCACCAGCGACAAGCACTGGATTAATGATTAGCGCGTTAGTCTGACTGGTTCTCGTTACTGGGTAATGAGTTCGATCCTCGCTGGATGCCTTCTAGGTGTAATTTTGAAGCAATCTAAGCTACGCTGAGCAAATAACAACATACCTGCGTTTGAATAATGAGGACTAAAAAGCAGAATTTTCTGTCGGAATTTCTCGGACGAGGAATTATCCTTATTTGCATTCGGACGAATGTCCGCATTTTTTGTTATCACGGCGATGATGTAACAGCATTTCAAACTGAATTCTTTATTTAACCTATTTTTCCAGTTTCAAAGGTTACTTGGATTGATAGCCATGTGAAGAGGGCCAGAGAACGCAACAGCCGAAACGTTGTGATAATAACAAAGAGGAGGACAATATTCCGAATGTAAATAATCTAAATAAAATGTAAAATTTTAATAAAACACTATCAGGTCACTCTAAGAGTACTATTATGTAACATAGTACTACCTGACACACGGTTTTCCCACCTGGCTTTTCTGGTGAGCTTAGACACCCAGCAGGTTTAAAAGCATGATTTGTCAAAGGGCAGATAACTCTTTTCGTGGGGTCATCGTGCGCCTAGCACAATAGGGGTAGACTGGGATCCATAGCTATATGCGCAGCCAGTGAGTGCAGTGATTAAACGGCATCGCTGGTTGTTGGGCATCTTGGAATTAAGTCAACGGTCAGGGTAGAGAGTTCCCCACTCACCCCGATCGAATCAACGTTCATGTGTCCGTCACCAATTTGGAGACCATCGGCTGTGGTTTGAAAAAAAAGAAGAATGGGCCTCGCCAGGTTTAGGCGCCAAAAAGGCACGCGGCGCATGAATGAATACTTCTTCGACTTTCAGCCCAGATATCTGGAGAGTATTGTCTATTGGACTGATGATGATGATGATGATGATGATGATGATTGTGATGATGACGATGATGATGATGATATTCAGTCACCCCCCCACGAGGGTGTCATGTGGCACAAGGCCTTTTTAACGTGGGCATTCCCGAGCCATGATGATGATGATGATGATGTGATGTTGATGGTGATGGTGATGATGATGATGTGATGGTGATGGTGATGATGATTGTGATGATAATGGTGATGATTATTATTATTATGATGATGTGATGGTGATGGTGATGATGATTGTGATGATGATGGTGATTGTGATGATGATGATGATAATGGTGATTGTCATGGTGATGGTCATAATGATGATGGTCATGATGACGACGATGATGGTGATGATGATGAATAAACAATAGCAAAGATATAAACGAGCAGAGTAAAATCACAAACCCGATGTGTGTTTTAACAATTATTTTTTTTTTATCGAAATTGTTATGAAAATCGGGCTGTTTTACCGTAGAGCAATATATGCAGATAAATAAATAAGTGAATAGTTGCTATTAGATACACTAGAATAAACACGAATAACATGCGAAAATCCATAAAACGTCTTTATAGGCAGGAAAAGCTAAATTGTGGATATTGTGGAATTTAAGCAAATGGCATGAAATTATTTTGTCTTATCTCCTCACATTATAGGAATTGCTAGAATAAACACCCCACTGGATAGTTCTAACGTGGATATTCGATATTCCATGTGTTCGGTTTTCCGCTAATCCCTACTTAAGTCTTTTGTTATTATTACTTTTTTGTGGTTTAATTATGTACTAAGATGGTACATTTATTTATCTGCTCGATTACTTACATCGTCCTGATTCTTCGTGTGAACTACATGGAATTCACATTAAAGAAATTCACATTGAATAACTCTTTATAAATGGAAAAAAATAGACAGTTTTGCGCCTACCTTAGCGTGATGTCTATTACACCAAACTAGTAAACCTATTCGCCGATTTTAATCATTCTAATGTGTATACTCCGATACTGCCGACTGGTACGGCTCCGTCCCGCGTGCGTTGGTGCGTAACTGAGACGGTCAGGAAAAAGCTTTAGGACAATCAAACGCTGAAATATATTAAGCTCAAGCTCCAGGGAGTATGCTGCCAGGTAATACCTTACCTTTGGGAGGGGGCAGGAGTCATTACTCGGCGCCTAAGGTGTCCCCGAAAGGGGAAGGAAGTGCCGAGGGGGCTTGAGCAATTTTTCGACCGTATTGCCGTTAAAACTACTTTTAACCTCCACCTTGTGTCACATTCGGTAGCGACGTGGGTGCACTGAAAAAAAACATTATTGAAAGCCAAATGGGTCAAAGTTGAAAAGAATAAATAAATATAAACTTGAGAATAGTTTATTTATGTACTTGTTTAACGGAATAACAATTTATAGGTCATTTAATACCAAAAGTTAATTTTCTTGGCAGCTTTGAAGTAATAAAAATATGATATATGTTATTCTGCTTTCACAACTGAATACATGGTAGATGATACTCAACTTTTGTGCATATACATATTTGTGTGGACATGATTACTATAGGCAGTGGTATGTTTTATTCATATTGTAGTTTTATTGAAGCTATATATTTTAATACAATTTGATTTAAGAAATTGTAGGATATTATATGGATTAATTTCATGAAAGAGATCTTTCATGTTCGTTGATGTATTGTTAGTATTTTTTTTATAATATTAATTTTATAATATTTTTATATTTTCATGGATTTTTTCTTTTTGTTTGGTGGGTTAACTATTTACCCATAGCTGGGACCCTAACAGGTACTACCATCCTGGGTCAGGGTGAACTGGGAACAACTGCAATTAAAAGGTGATTCTCCACTCCTCAAAACCTCCAATCTCCCGATCAGAGACATTGCAGACGAATGTAGTTTATCGTCATACCCAGGACTGCATACTTTAGTTAGAATGACAAAATAAATAAAGAGTTAAAAAAGGAGGGAATGAAGAGATATGACAAACGGGCCGAAGGCTGACAGTGACAGAGATCGAGGGTCTAAATAGGAAAAGGGGGACAGCGGCTAGTCTGTTTTAAAATCTGCAATAATTTAGTCTACTGAAAAGAAGTAAGTTACATAAAGTTACGATATCTTTAAAATATGACAATTGTAAGTGTTGTAGCATCACTACGGACGATAATGGGTATGTCCCTATTCACATAAATACAGTAATAAATACTGTATGTTGGTCTACAGTTGGAGATTCGTCTCCAGCTGTGATGCCCAGTCCAGGCTATGTCAAAGAGCAGAGTCTCGTCTCGGGAAACAGCTACCCGACTCCGTTTTATACGGAACTAGCAGTAGAGCCCGGCGTTGCCCGGGGATGTAACAGTAAGAGATAGATCAAGTATCGCCCATCATAAAGACTGAAAAATAAAAATTGACAAAGATTATTGTTTAAGGTTGATGGACACGCATGTCTTAATTAGTTTTTTTTTTTTTTTTTTACGAATTGGTCAAACCCAAACTCAAACAAAACATTGTTTTCAATCGTTATGAGTCTATCGATTGAATAGAATTTTATTATAAACAATTGTCTTGTAAATGGAATTTTTAAAGTATTATGAATAAAAATAAAAAAAAAAAAAATAGAAACACTACCTGCCAAAAAAAAGTGAAGTTTTATTTGAAATCGGTTGAAATGTAGGAAATCCGATCCCATATATAAAAACACACACACACACATAAACAACCTGGGTTTTATCAGTATAACTCGATATGAGTTGTCCCCCTTTCGTTCTGGCGACAAATTGTGTTTTCAATTTGATTTCGTGCAAAACAATTTGTGTTTTCAATTTTTGATCAGAACCATATTTACGTAGTCCTGTGAAGTTTTGTTGAAATCGGTTGAGAAATGTAGGAAATCCGATCCCATATATAAACGAACACACACACACACATAAACAACCTGGGTTTTTATCAGTATAACTCGATATGAGTTGTCCCCCTTTCGTTCTGGCGACAGAATTGTGTTTTCAATTTGATTTCGTGCAAAAACAATTGTGTTTTTCCAATTTTTGGCGCTGTCAGAACCACCGCAAGGTAATTTTACGTAGTCCTGTGAAGTTTTGTTGAAATCGGTTGAAAAATGTAGGAAATCCGATCCAATATATAAACGTACAGAGACACACACACACACAATCTGCGTTTTATAATAAGTAAGATCTACGGGGAATTTTTAGCCGAGCCTACGGGCTCGGATACCCAACATTAAATTCGGCTTTGTGCTACATTCGTCCGCGTGGGCGGTTGGTAGATATCCTACTGCCGAAGATTCGTCTCCATCTGTACTGGTCAAACTCTCTGCCTCCGGGCAAAGAGGATACCAAGACGAGGTTATGTTGAAGGGCAGAGTTTTGTCTCGGGAAACAACTACCCGATCCCGTTTTATACGGGGTCTACGGGGAATGTTTGTTCGAACCTACGGGCTCGAATACCCCACATTAAATTCGGACGTGCCACATCTCTCCACGTGGGGTATTGGTAGATATTCTGAAGTTTGAGATTCGTCTCCAGCTGTGCTGGTCAAACTCTCTTCCTCCGGACCAAGAGGATCCCCAGACGAGGCTATCTTGAAGGGCAGAGTCTCATCTCGGAAAAGAGTTACCCGACCTCGTTTTATACCCCACATTAAATTCGACCTTGCGCCACATCTGACTGCATGGGTCGTTGTTAGATAGCCTGCTTCGTTAAAGATTAATTGTAGAATTCACTTGACTCACTTCTAGCAGTTGACTATTTCTTCTACGCGCCGCTGGCGAATCTTATGCGTGTTGTCCATGTCTATGTATCGTTTATTACAAACATTTTTTTTGATTATTCTATTAAGTAACCCTTCCTAGGTTACAACACTATCTATTTTCAAACAGTTCATATCTATCTATCTATCTATCTATCTATCTATCTATCTATCTATTGTAGCATACCTACGGGCGATAATAGGTATGTCCCCATTCACATAAATACAGTAGTAAATACTGTATGTTGGTCTGCATTTGGAGATTCGTTTCCATCTGTGCTGGTCAAACTCTCTGCCTCCGAGCAGAGAGAATCCCCAGATGGGGCTGTGTTGAGGGGCGGAGTCTCTTCTCGGGAAAGAGCTGCCCGATCCCGTTTTATACGGAGTCTATGGGGAATTTTTGGCCGAACCTACGGGCTCGGAAATCCCACATTTAATTAGGCCTTGAGCCACATCTGACTGCGTGGGGCGGTTGGTAAATATCCTGCAGTTGGAGATTCATTGTGGAATTCACTTGATTCACTTCTAGCAGTTGACTACTATTTCTACGCGCCGCTGGCGAATCTTATATGTGTTGTTGTTCTAAGTATTGTCGTTCATTACAACAGTAAGAACAGAAATCACATCGTAATAAAGGGTTCTATGAGGACTGTAACTGAATTGAGTGTGCCGTGTCAGCTATGATTATTGTCTACATTGAGTTCTTACCACAGGGCCAACGATCAATCAGCAAGTCTACAAACAGATCCTGCGGCCTTTGCTTCGTCTAGTACACGAGAAGAGACGGGAGTTGTAGCAGGACAAATTAAGGCTGCCTCATTACGATAATGCACCTGCTCACAACGCCCTGAGCATCCGGAAGTTTCTAGACGAGAATAACATCGCCGTACTGGAACTATCTCCTTATTTCCCTGATCTTGTTCCGTATGACTTTCTTCTTTTTCTCAAGCTAAAAAGGGATTATCAAGTGGACCCGTTTGAAGGCGTCGAGGTCATTAAGAAGTCCATAACGATGGAGTTGAGGTGCATCCAAGAAGAATGTTTCCAACAGTACACAGAAGAGCGACAGAGAAGGACGGAAAAGTGCATTAGACTCGAGGAGGTATCAGACGGGCTTCGCACGTGACGAAGTAGAGTTGTTAAAATAAATGTATACAACGTGATTATATTAAACCAAAGTTCAAATAATATGATATTAAAAAAGAACAAAGCTTACAGAAAAAAAGGTTTCGGGTAGACTTAGGAGAATAGAAACAGTAGGAACTGCGTATCTTCAACTTGTTGATTATTCTGTTGGTTCTGGAATTATCCAAAGGCTAAACAGGAAGTGACCAAAAAAGGTGACTAATTTGAAACTTAGGTAAAGTAAAAAGAAACGAACAAGGGAAAATAATTGAACTGTAGTACTACAGTAACAGAACAATCCCACTATTGTGGCCTTATGCCAGAATAACGTACATTATATTAGGTCGATGAAAATATTTGTCCTTTGTTTTATGCTATTTTTAAATAGTGACGTTAATTTTTGTTATAGTGGAACAACCTACAACACCCCGACAGTGATTGGTCAGTTTAAAAGAGACGTGACTGGGAGAATAAAAGACGTGACGAACTATTGTAGTGACAGAAAAGGACGACTACGATCTCCGTGACGTATCTCCCGTTTTACTTATTGTTATATTTACAAACTGTTATACTGGAACACACCTATTCTATTGTTAATAGACTCTATAATAAGTAGGAGTAGTAGCAGTCGCTGAGTCGCTCAGAGTGTTGGTCAGTCAATCGATGTCGGACGACCGTTAGTCGGATATTAAAGTATCAGCCACCACAACTAGATTGCTGCGTCATTACCTCTTATATCAAGTTCCTAATGTTTTCTACGTCGAACCTATTTTAGGACCGACTTAGTACAAATACAAGCCTCCACTGTGAAACCACTACATAACACAAACTCTTACTGATTGTACTTTCCGTACAATAAAACAACCTTATTGTTTTACCTAATCTCTGTGTTAGTGCAATCTTTCCACTCGGGATTACCTGATTGCTTATATCGTATTATCCACGATATAACAATTTTATGATAACTTCCTTTTAAACGTTTGTTTTCAACCATGTGACAAGTGTCGTATCAACGTGTAGGAGTTTCAAAATGTTTCGATATATTCTTTTATCGATTCTATCACTGAAGGTGGAAAAAGTAAAGATATCACTGTATGTTTTGTGTCAGACCTGTAGATTCCTACAATTTCAACGTACTCGACACTGTTAACCCTGGAGTTCAGCCCGTGAAGTACAGGGTGAAAACCTCAGTACGCTTGAAAAAAAAATGCGTCGATATGTTTTCGCATGTTAATCCTGTAGAGACCACAACTTCAACTGAAAATGCAACTGCATGTTGCATTTGAATCTTTTAGAATCCTTTGAGCAGTAAAATACTGTTGAATACGATTGAAAAATGCAATTCTATGTAGTTTTATTTTTTCCCTGTGTATTAGGATTACTGTCTCACATCGCTAGAAAAAATGTAAATATTGCTGCAAATATAGGTAAATATATATAATTCAAATATAAAATATAAGCAAATATATATAATAAATATAAAATATAAGCAAATATATATAATTCCAAAGGTGAATATAAATATCGAAAGATGTCTTTCAGAAACTAAGTAAATTAGTAAGACATAGGAAAATATCATCAGAAATAAAGAAAAAGGTGCTGAACTGCTATATAATATCTAATCCCTTATCGAACTTTGAAGGCAGAACAATTTTCTCATAAATGAATAAGATTTGAAACACGAGAAAAGTCATTGTATTGAAGAATGCGAAGAATACCATTGACAGAACATATGATGAACGAGGAATTCCCAAGGAAAATAGAAGCAGCAAGGATATTTATGCTTACAAGTAGAAAGAGACAGCTAGAATCTTTATGAAACATAATGAGTAAAGCGGACCTGGAAAATTTAACACACACAGGACATAATGAATGGGCGAGAAGTTAAATGAAATAACGAGTAAACTAGATTACTTGGATGGGTAGCAGAACAGGGACAAAGAAGGATGGTAAAATCCCGAAAATAGGAAGATGTAGAGAGACGTGACTGCTTGAGAGGACTTGGCACATAGAGGGAGAAATATGTATGATCAAACATGTCTAAAATGATTTGCGGCGTTTCACTTGCATTTACACCATTTGGATGTTAATAATTATTAAATCAAGACATATCCAAATCAAGTGTTGAAACTTAAGCGATCATGTATCTTTCGATACATGACTGACGAGGCAGATTTTTTTTTCCTGCAGTAGGTTGTCATTTCTTTCTGTGGTAGACCAGTTGCCATCCAAGGCTAGAGAACCCGGCCTGTCCTGCTATTTACCCATAGCTGAAGGAAGAAGAGGATTCGTACCTTTCACAAGGGTGTAGCTTCCAAATAAGTAAAATCGAAAAACCAACATGTCTGATTCACTATGAAAACTTAAATGAACCTTTATGAGCAAATAATTGTGAATAGCTTTCAGCAAGAAATGGAAGAGATCAGAGAATAAGCAATAAGGCGATCATGTGTCTCCACAACTTCTTAACCTTTGTAATTCTAAGCATTGATTAGGCACTTACTAACCCCTACTACTTGTTCTACAAATTCATCTACACAACCTTGTTAGGTAGGATACTCGCTGTTCCCTTCGGACACTCCTAACTTCAATATGTCCTGTGGGTGTAAAATTTACATACCCTCTTTCATCATTATGTTTCTACAAATTTCATTTTTTTTTTATTCTAAGCACATGCATTCTTTTCAGGGTTATTTCATATAAAAATTTCTCGTTACTCATATATTCCCTCTGTGATATTCTCAGCTTCCTTCTGTAGAATCACATCACTGTTGCCTTGAGTCTCCTCTTCATCTGTGAAGAATTTGTTCAGTATTCACTTGCGTATGGAAGGATTGATATTACATAACCGTTGAATACACTTTTCTTTGATTCTGCCGAGATTTTCTATTTTTAGTACTTTCCTTAGTTTTGTGAAGATATGTTTCGCCACTCGAAAATTCCTTAGGATGCCTGTATTAGATTATTAGATTTCTCTACTTGCTTTATTATTTGTAGTTAGCATCATACGTTCTTTTTACAGTGGATTCATTTCTTTCGATCTTCCATTTCTGCTAAATATTTAGAGAATATTGATAAAATGCAAAGAAGAATAAGTAATGTTTTGTATCTTTTCTATAAATATTTTCATTATAATTGTTCTGGTGAACCATTCTCTACGGTACCTTTACGAATTTAAGCGCAGTACTAGATTGACGGCCATGTCTCATCATTTTACAATTGAAATGACTTGATCTAACCGTAAGTTCTATGCTAACAGTTTATTCTTTCATATGTTTAGCTTGTGGAACTCTTGTGTCCCAGTCAAAGAAGAATTTAAATGCGTTAACTTCTGTCTTCTTAACTCCTGTTCTTTTATTGTTCTCTTTTGCAGAACTGGCAGAAATTGCCTTTTCAGACTAGAGTTTTACACTTACGATTATATTGAATCAGCTGCCCTGTCTACTGCTAGGAAGGGTGATTCACTGTGTTGTGTTAGACAATTCTCGACAGAATCTATCTTGCAGGTTTATAAATCTACCATTAGTCTATGCACTGAATATTGCTGTCACATCTGGTTTGGCACTTCTGCTATGTATTTAAAGATTCTTGACAAAATTGAAAGAAGAATCTGTAATGTTATCAGTTCTGGAGCTGTTATCTCAGCTTCAGTCATTTTGCCGCCATCGTAACGTAGATTCACTGTGCGTTTTCTCGCGAGATCTAGCGTTATTCTGATGGAAGGTGACACCATACAAATTTATCAATTCTGGACTAGATTGGCAGCAAAGTCTCATCATTTCATGAGTGAAAATCGTAAGTTCTATGTATGTGGAACTTTCTTCCGGTCGAATTTGAATTAAAAAATTTAAACGCAATGTCAATCGATATCTTCTGTTTTCTTAATTCCTGTTCTTTTATTATTCTCTTTCTCCTGAATAATTTTTATTTACTCATATTATCGTTCACTCAATAACATCTTGCGTCTTAGTGACTTTACTTCTTTCTTTGGGGTGAAATTATTTAAAAAAAAAAAGAAAAGAACTATTCCAGCTTATTCTGCTACACCCGTCATACTTCTCTGACCTTTCACCGTCCGATTACCACTTATTTCAACCCCTACAAATTTCAGTTAGTGAGAACTTTAATTTTCTGTTAACCTGTAAAAGAAATCACTTAGAGTTGATCATCACCCCTAAAAAATGCCAAGTTTTGTCGGGATGGAATCATGAAGATGCCTGAAAGCTGTCAAAAAGTAGGGTATAGATTTATTCAATCACATGCAGTTGAATAAATCTACATCTAGATATTGTCTTTGAAATTAAATAGGAACTACGCACTTTTTTTTTCTGATTCAAAAGATTATATCTAATTGTACACCCATAAAAACAGGTAATATCCCCCCCAACTTACCAATAGTTATACATCTATTTATGCAAGGGAAGCTGATAAAACATAGATGGATCTCAAGAGATAGTTATAACAGACGTCCGCTTTGTTGTCGTGAATGTCACAAACAGGCACATTTAAGAAAATAACTGAAGGCCCGTTCCTATTGTTGTGGAAGCATTAAAGAAGTTGTAGCAAAGACTATCATAGAGGAGGGCACTTCAAAGACGCTAAGGAGGAAACATTTGCTGCGAGATTAATTCTTGCGGAACGAAATGGCTTTAACAAACGACGACCGTCACTTTTCATTGAGACAAAATTTACAGGGCGATGTTTAAGGGCGACTAGAATGGAAAGAGACGACAGGCACCGCCCACCTATTCCACAGCGGTGAATGTTAAGCATGCAACTGATTTATTATTTAACTTACTTCCGACTTGCCCTGTGTTTTCAGTCTTTTGGCTTCTCTGGCACTAAATATTTCAGCTGCCGAGATGAAAGAACGGGTGGCCTGATGTTAGCCTACAAAAAACAAAAAACTCGTACACACATAATTCAGCCTTGAGTATGCCATAGCGGAGTTTGCAAAATTTCCAAAATATGTTAAACAGCTATGACGGATGTGCGGGTGGTGTAATGGAGAGAGGATCGTAATGAAAAATCAGAGAACAAGTGTTCGAATTCCAGTCTAGTTTGTGTCATTTACGCGCAAATTCAGTTGGGAAAGGTATGAATCCATCTCCGCCTATCTATGGGTTAAATAGTAGGATTTGTATCTGGAAAATCATTGGTATCTGCAAAAATATGTTAATGCAATATTCACGCGCCAAAAAATATTCTTAAACTCTAAAATATGTTACAGCTTTAAATAACCAATAAAATGTTGATAATCCGCAAAAAACAAATCAGTTATTCAATATTTATGATATTATTATTATTATTATTATTGATTGATTGATTGAGACAGCCTGGTCAGTACCGAGATGGGTGACCACTTGGGAATACCAGGTGCTGTGAGCATAGATTTACGGGTGGTGTCATGGATAATGAATAATGGCTCGGAATTGGAAATCAGAGAGCCGGGTTCTAATTCCAGTCGGCTTCATTATATTCACTTATGCGCAAATACCCTTGGAAAAGGCATCAATCCATCTCTTCTCGCCCCAGCTATGGATTAATTCTTAGGATGCTTGTACCAAACTGCGTATTACTATAAAGAATCCGAAAAATTCCGTTGGAAACAAAATTAAGAGTGCTCAACTGTAATTCAGCATAAGTCCTCTTATACGGCAGTAAATATTGGACAGATGAAGAGGAGACTTCAGGTAACAGAGATGAGGTTCTACAGAAGGATGTTGAGAATGCCATGGATGAAGCATGTGAACCACGAGGAAATCTTAAGGAAAAAGAAAACGAAAAGTATGCCTGGACTTAGAATCAGAAAGAGAGAGTTGAGATTTCTGGGGCGCATAATGAGAAAAGATGACTTGGTGAATTTGACACTCACAACACATATTGCAAAACATTGTGAAGGCAACAGGCGGGCAGAAAGAAATAACTAGTAATTTACTTAACCTGATGGACGGCAGAACATAGAATGGAAGAGAGACATTACTTAGAGCGACAAAGAAAAGGAAGTTGTGGAGAACCATGATTCCCCACAACAGGGACGTAAAAGGCACATAATAGAAAAAAGAATTTCTTCTTTTGATGTAGCTTCTTTCTTTTTTTCATTGTTTTTTTTTTTTTTTTTTGGACAGGCATCCCTCGATTAATGCGGATTCGCTTTATGCGTTTTCAATTAGTGAGCTAAAATCTTTGTATACTAAAATTCGATCAGTGCATACATAATACTCGATTATGGCGGTGAATCATTTTCAAGATTAACCGTAGTAATTGAAAAATGACTTCTTAATAGTTACCTATGTACACATTAGCCGTACTAATCGAGGGATTCCTGTATATTATTTCCACTGACTTACCCAGAGATTGAACTCACGATAACTAGTTGCATTTAACGATTATTTTTATTCTTTAAGCTGCGTTTCTATGCAATGATGTACATCATGACCAATTCTATTGACATTCATATAATCGGGTATTTGTGTACTTTTAAATTCTTTACCAATAGAATAAAACTGGATTGAAAGTAAGCGACTGATCTGTTCGTACACGCCTTGTTGCTTCGGAAAGTGACATCACGTTTAAAATATGCGGATTTGGAACTAGCAAAATTCAATATTTAATAACGAGACCTAAAGCATAAGGGAGAAACTAGCCGTCGCCTTAAAGACACTTGCAAGAAACATAAAATCGTATTCAAAAGGAAATTAGAAAATCAGGTATAGAAGACCATATATGTAGAGAAAAATGCTTACATTATTCTTTCTCTTTTTATCTCTTTCTTTCTTTCTTTCTTTCTTTCTTTCTTTCTCTATCCCTCTCTCTCTCTCTCTCTCTCTCTCTATCTATCTCACTTGACGAGTAGGCGATTCAGTTATTACTATTATTTAAGGAATATTAGAGAGAGAAAAAATTGATCTGGCATATACAGGGAACGATGGGTAAATTGTCGCCATTTTATATTTTGAATTTCGCTCATGCGCATTGTTTGCTTTTAATTTTGCCGACTGCACAGAATAGTAGGGTCAGTTGGGCACCGTTTGTGGGAAAAAGAGCACCATGACCCAATTTACTCCGCCAGAAATTTGGAAGCGTCCTGCTCTACTGCTTGGCATTCGCACCGGAACACACAATTACGAACCTTTCAGAGTGTACTAAGGTGTTTGGCGTGATCACTAGTGAGGACAACGTAATGTCTCCATCCATCTTGCCAAAGGAACTTAGACTCATCGCAGAGGCCTATATTTGAACCTGGAGTATGTAGTGCTCCCTGGGTCAAGAAGGCGACTGCTGGAAGACCCTATGTCTGGCAGCAGGACACTGCACCAAGCCACACAAGCAACAGAGCCCAATCAAGGCTATCAGACAATATCTATGACCACATGACACTTTATATATGGCCACCTAACTCCCCAGACTACAACGCTCTTGATTATTATGTGTAGGACGCAGTTGAGTGAGAGATCAACAAAACTCTTTGCAACACCAAATATGAACTGAAGGCTACGATTATGGCAGTATTCACCAACTTAAACAAGAAGACTGTTCAGAAGAGTTGCAGGAGATTCTGGAGTCGTCAGGTGGCCGTTGTTGAAACCAATGGCGATTTTATTGAATAAATAAGATATTTTTTTGTAATTTTGATAAAAAATATCTGTTAAAATGAGTTGTCAGTGTTATTTTAATTTTTGCGTAAATTAGACGGCAATTTATACATCGTACTCTTTATTTATCCTGTCGGACAGATTTGTAAATAAAGACTGATGTGGATTTCAGCCCTTTGTGATTTTCTTTACTCTGCAGAGAGGGAACTGGAGAGCATAGAATGCATTCTTCTTGAGGTGTATTAAAGACATTTAGTGCCCTTATCATTTTGAAATATCCTTTTGGATAAGGTTGATTACGCAAGAAATCATACTTATTTTATAATAAGTATGATTTCAGACACACCCACACACACACAACACAGGTGTGTGTGTGGGTGTATCTGTTCGTTTATATATTGGATCGGATTTCCTACATTTTTCAACCGATTTCAACAAAACTTCACAGGACTACGTAAAATTACCTTGCGGTGGTTCTGACAGTGCCAAAAATTGGAAAAACACAATTGTTTTTGCACAAAATCAATTTGAAAACATGATTAAGAGGCATCGCTGTTTCGAGAATGAAAGGGGAGCAACTCATATCGAGTTATACTTATTATAAAACCCAGGTCGTTTGTGTGTGTGTGTGTGTGTGTGTGTTCGTTTATATATGGGCTCGGATTTCCTACATTTTTCAACAAAACTTCACTTTTTTTTGGCAGGTAGTGTTTCTTATTGTCTTGCACACTTTTTTCTTTATTTTTACATTCAGAATGCTTTAAAAATTCCATTTACAAGACAATTGTTTATAATAAAATTGAAAAATTCTATTCAATCGATAGACTCATAACGATTGAAAACAATGTTTTTGTTTGAGTTTGGGTTTGACCAATTCGTAAAAAAAAAAACTAATTAAGACATGCGTGTCCATCAACCTTAAACAATAATCTTTGTCAATTTTTATTTTTCAGTCTTTATGATGGTCGATACTTGATCTATCTCTTACTGTTACATCCCCGGCCAACGCCGGGCTCTACTGCTAGTAAATTATAAACGATTGAATTTATAGCATCCCATTTCAACTGTTAAAAATATAAATAGTCGTTCCCTCAAAGTCAGACTCGAGTGTCATGAGAAAAACATATGAAGTAGTAAAAGAATTGTGGCATGAAACTCAAAGGACACATTGAAGTCAAGGTGGACTGAAGAAAACAACTCATAACAGACCAAGATTGTTTGCGTAAACGGATGTCAGTGTAAGGTTTAGAAGAGATAAGAAAAAGATAAAATTTATTAAGATCTACAAAAGACAATAAATTATGGAGAGCTATGATCGCATCCATCCTGAAAGGACACGGAAGATAAAGAAAAAGAAGAATCTGGTTCAAAACATGAAAAGGAAATGTTAGGGTCCAATATCCTTGCACCCCATTTATGGTCCAAGGTTAGAACCAAGGAAGAACAACACGAACACAAGAGTAGAATAACAAAGATATATTACAACAGAAATATAGTACAAAAAGTTGAAGGTGTTAGTAATAATTGTCCGTCTGGTTTAGAGTGAACTAATATTGTCTTGACTCGTTACACCATTCATTCGGTATCTAGTCACCCCCCCCCACGAGGGTTGCATGTGGCACAAGGCCGAGTTAAACATGGGTTTCCCGAACCCGTAGGCTCGGCCAAAAATATACCCTTTGAACCTGTTCAGGGCCTGTCTACCGCCACGGACGAAACCTTGCCCTTCGGCAAAGCCTCGTCTGGGTTACTCTCTGCCAAAGCAGAGAGTTCAACAGTCATGACCTGGTGCTCGTTACACTATTCATTCATTACACCTCTTGAGAGGCGCAGTATTTATAGTGTCAGGAAGAGTCCATTATCGTTATAGATAAGTTCCCATAACAGGAAACATGACAGGAGAGTCAGGAAATTGTAAGAAGCGGCATATATTAACATGTCGAATATTTTTCTAAGTCAGTCAATTGCAGACTGCAGCGCGATATGACTTGTATGACTAGCATTGTTCAGCGAGTCGGGAACTGGAAAGAATCCCATATACCAATATAAAATCGTCTGTGTTACAGGTATTGCAGAGCATCGTTCTTCCTGGATTTGACGATAAACTATATCCGGCAGCAAGGCCTTTGATCGATAAATTGAAGGTTTTGAGGAGCGTGGAAGCACCCTTTTAATTGCCGTTGATCCCAGGTCCACCCTGAACCGGGGTGGCAGCTCCTGTTAGGGTCCCAGCTATGGACAAATAGTAAACCCCCAAACAAAAATCAACAGTATATATTTTTATAATAAAATAATCGATAATACATTTTTATATCAAAATGACAATCAAAGCAAAACTAAAATATAAAAATACATTTTTATAGTAAAAATTTATATCGAAAAACATTTACCCTGTAAGTAGAAAATTATCTACAAAATATCTGTAGTTGAAAGCATAAAATTACGTAAAAAAATATTTAGATTTAACATCAAATAACCCATAGAGGTGTTGATATGCTACCCACAAAAGTCAACCGACCAACAAAACATGGTATTGAGTGATTGGTTTGCGTTTACGAGGATACACTGAATTGATTAGTATATAACCAAATTCTTCTTTTTGTAGACGAGACATAAGTAATAAGAGTAATTCTTTATGCTATGTCCCTTGAAGACGTGGATGATCATGGCTCTCTACAACTACCTATAATCTGTCTTTTACTATTATTCCCATTCCCTATTCTGTTACCGATGTACAAATAAGACTGTTATATAGGAATAAAGTGTCACTGAAGACACTTGAGTTTGAACATACATCGCCAGCGAGCAAACACAGGCGATCCCATTATTGAATTAAGTAGACCACGTGACCATAGAGGAAACGGATAAGCAGGAAGTCGTGTGACGTCTAAATGATTGCATTTCTATTCTCTATTACTATACGGACCGCTATTCTCTACTCTATTCACTATTTCTCTCTTCGGATTACTATTCGAGAGAGTATTATCGAGCAAGTACTATTAGTGCGAGTGTTATTCGAAGGCGTCTGACACCAGCATTGTTCAACGGCGTTAGTCTAGTTGTATCTGCGATTACAAAGTCTCTACTACAACGAGCATTACGAAAGTGGCAACGAGCGTTCGTTAACATTACAAAAGTGGCAACGAGTGTTCGTTGACATCACAAAATTAATAATAAGAATAATAAAATGAAAGAGAACACTACTTGAAACAACTCTTGAAATGACAAGGCTCTCAATATCTCAAAAGTAAGAAAACAAGTATTTACAATATCCCAATATCATCGCTTGGAATAGAAACACTTTTTAAAGTTATAAACTGTAACAAGAATTAGATTTATGTTATCATCAGTTCTCAGGCATCTGTTCCGTATTTATAGTTGGCAGTTAACACCACAGGAGACGAAGGTTTTAATGAGTTTCATATTTGCCACTGCGTGCAGCATTCTGCAACACAGTAATGCCACACCGATAACGGAGAATTTTTATGACAATGTATAAACGCTAACGAAGCTTTAGTAAATTTGGTCGATTGCAGTTTGGCTTTTTTTTTTCCCGATAAGCCTGACTTTGGAAGTTCAGCCACTTTGCATAATAATTATTTAAAGTTATTTGTTGGAAAACATCTGCATCCAAACACCAGAGAATTTGCAAGGCCTCTGATCAGGTTTTGAAGAACGTGTAACCACCTGTTAATTGCTTCTGGACTCATGTCCACCCTGACCTAGAGTGACAGCACCTGTTAGAATCCCAGCTATGACAAATAGTAAACCGATCTCAAATAATAATAAAAAAAACAGTATGAAAGGATCTATCTATATTTGAGATGAGTTATTGCAACTATTTACACTATTTCCATTATTCGGACTTATTGCCCTCATCTTTATAGTCATATTCACATATCGGCCGTTGTATTCTCCGGCCTTTTTCATGTGATATACGTTGCAATTTCGAAATGAACTCTTTATTTATACCCCAAGAACAGATGGTCCCCTGGATAAAGACGTCGGTTGAAGTAATCGAATGACTTGACCCAAAGAATTTGAGTTCAATACCTGGCCACAACAGAGGTTAACAAAACTTGAAGAGTTGAGTCACTAAAGGGAATTAACTGAAACTGAGATAACTAGAAAAGACATGGCACGTGGAACTAGATCAATCTACCCCGGTGTACGAAATAAAGGGTTCGGTTCGAAATTCCAGTTCATATCTCCTGAAGAAGGCTGGAGCGTACAACGACCGAGAACAGTCTGAACAATGAAAATAGTGTAAAATAATGTATATGGAAGTATAAAAATACATTTCATTAGTAAAAATACCAGCAGTACATTTTTATATATAAAAATTACCAACAACATGCACCTACTAGCAACTTCACCCAAATTCGTTTAAAATATTAACACACAACCAACATGAAAGAACTTTCATGACAATATATATATATATATATATATGTAATATCCTACAATTTCTTAAATCAAAATGTTTCTCAAAATATAACTTCAACAAAACAACTTAAAACACACATGTCACCGCCTCTAACAATTATGTCCACAAAAACATGTATATGCAGAGAAGCTGAGTATCATCTATCATGTATTCAATTGTGAAAGCCGAATAACATATATCATATTTTTATTACTTCCAAACTCCCAAGAAAATTAAATTTTGCGATTAAATGACCCATAAAGAGTTGATATGCCGTTAAACAGACAAATCAACCAATCTACGGAATATCTAAAGAAACCAGAAAAAAACAACTCAGGAAAAAATGCAGCTCTCCCGGTGAACTCTCAACGTTCAAGAATTTTCGAATGTCTGCTGACCAAAGATGAAAATCTGCCTGCATCTTGCATGTTAACAATAAATGTCCAAATGACGCTATACTAAATTATTCTCATTACTGAAAACAAGATTTAATCTACAGAAGATTTTAATTTGCATATGATGGAATATGACAGCAAATGTTCACCCCCAGTTACTGAATCCTGGAGAAACAATTACTGTGGGCGTTTACTGTCACTGATGAATTACACACAAAAAATATACTGTACAATGTTGGTGAAGAAAAAGGTTTCATCTCCCAGGATGACAACATAAGACTTCACTCTGCAAAACAAAAAGAGAAGAAAACAAAGTTATTAGGTTGGAAGTTTTCATACCTTATAAAATCACCTTTAGATTTGTTTCTATCACGGGAACACTTGTTTAGTATATTGGCATTCAGCAACTAGAAAGACGTCGGATTCAAGTCACCCGATTTTATTTTGTCAGCGAGGGAGAATAGGAAAATTGAATTTAGACTGAGATAATATCATTAAATAGAAGTACCTGTGAACATTTCACGGCTTTGAACTTTGTTTTTATTCTTTCTTTCGCCAAAATCAAACAGTGTCTCTCATATGTCTTTTCCCTCTTTCCTTGCGATCAAAACGAAACAGTACATTATTTATGAGATATTGGAAGGACATTTCTTCTTTTTTTACACTGAAATAAAAACGTTTCTGATATGTCACTTTCCATGCGATCAAAACACAACAATCCATAATTTATGAGGCATTGGAAGGTTGTTTGTTTTTTTGTCTGTTTCTTTATTTTTATCACTGGAATCAAACAGCGTTTCTGATATGTCTTTTCCTTCTTTGCTCCTGATCAAAGCAGTCCATTATTTATGAGATATTGGCATGACGTTTCTCTCTTTGTTTCTAACTATCTCTCACTGAAATCAGCTGATGTGTTTTTCCTTGTGATCAAAACGAAACAGTCCATTATTACGAGATATTGGAAGGACATTTCTTTTTTTTTTCATTGAAATAAAATGTCTCTGTTATGTCTCTTCCGTCTTTGCACGCTATCAAAACGAAACAGTCCATTATTACGAGATATTGGAAGTACGTTTATTCTTTTTTTCACTGAAATAAAATGTCTCATTTATGTCTCTTCCGTCTTTGCACACTATCAAAACGATCTCGATAGTGTTCAAAATCGTCTCGATGTCCTTGCAGGCAACGAATTATTTTCCACTCGGCAGACCCTTTCTCGTAGATGAGACGTCGCAAGCCTCGCACAGCTCTATCGTTATTTCCATGGCGAGTTTTCAAATGAATTACACTCCTTAGTTCCACCAGTCGTTAACTTTCCGACTGAGATCCGCTATGCCAAGCATATTATAGTGAACCACCCTTATTCCTTTGATATGGCTTTCGTGAGATGTAAGTTCCACGCAAGCAGCTTCTTCCCACGAACCAATGTCTTGTACATTAATTCGTGGGAAGAAGCTATAATCTTAACCTGTTCAATTCTAGGGTTAACAGTTATCTTCCACACCTATCCTCATGCCTCTTACTTTGTAACCCTATAATTCGAGTGACCGCAGGACCTTGTACAGGGTACACTGTTAAGAAAGTACCTGATAAGTGTGATGTGGCGTACCGACAGAACATGCTTGCTTTGTGCAAATCGCATTAATGTTCTCTTAAAGTGCAGGAAATAATTTTCATTAGGTCTAGTTCACGTTCCTTTTGTAAACAGAAGAAATGGCTGCTCGGTCTTAATATAATCTGCATTTAAATATATTATTAGTATTATTACTAACGAGTGTACTGTGTTTTCTTTTAAATCGGTACGTATGTTTATTTTATTATCTTCGATTGCAATTTGAGTGGAAGTCCAATTTTTTATGTTTACATTTTCTCTTACTTTTAAATATCCTATTGCCCGTTTTCCACGTCATAATTAAACCCCAAAAATATTTTCCAACAGACTATGGAATCAAACGCAACCACAAAAAAATATTTTGTTATAAATTCGAATATTATCTCGGCCAATGTATACCTCTGAACTCAAGCATAAAATTAAAGTTTATGTAAATAAATTAGGTTTCAACATTAAATAAGCGAACAAGTGTTGATATGTGATCAGATCCACCCAACTCAGGCCAACACATTACCTAAGGGCGATGATTCGATGATATAGGGTTGTTAGTTTTGTATATTTCTTTTCGGGAAAGTGATCTCCGTTTTTATTTCAAGGTTTTGGACAATTTTTCTTTCTTTCTGCTGGAGTTGCCCACCCTAAAATATAAATCGGTTAATGCAACAGAAATGTGGTTCTACAGAAGGATGCTGAGAATGATAAGAACCGAAAATGTGAGCAACGAAGAAGTTTTAGAGAAAAAGGAAACAGAAAACATATTTAACAACAGAAAGAGGCAGTTGAACTTCCTCGGACACATAACGAGGAAAGAGAGCTTGGAGAATTGGATAGTAACAGAGAAGATTGAAGGCCAGAGGGACAGACGAAAACAAAGCATAACCTGAGTCTGTCTATATTTCTGAGATGAGGTATTATGTACATTATTTACACTATTGTCCTCAGCTTTGTCGCCATATTTATCACAACGTTTCGGCCTTCTTCAGGTGGTTGGAAATGGTTTTGATGGATGTCAGTTATCTGCTGCTAATTTCCCTGAAATTTCTCCACTGCCTTAACCGGGTATTGAACTCACACTCTTTGGGTCCTGTCATTGGATCTAACCAACGCCTTTATCCACTGTGACATGTGTCCTTGAGGACATCTGGTTATGAATTTCTGGGTATTATAGACCTAATGTCTTCAGCCACCATTTTTACCAGTGCTCATATTGCAAATAATGTAAATAATGTAAAGCATAACCTACCTAGCGAGTTTGTGCAAATGGATGACGGAACAAGGTTTAGGAGAGATAAGAAAAAGACAAAATTTATTAAAAGCTGCAAATGACAGGAAATTAGGGAGAATCGTGAGCACCGGCGTTCTGAATTGAACACGGCACATAGAAGGAGAAACAAGCGGAAAGCAAAGAAGATTCTTAGAGCACGACACGACGCTATCATTTATAGAAATGTCTACAACTTATAGTTATATCTCCTTTCAAGTTAAATTCGCCATTAAATCATTCTTACCGAAAAAAAAAGCCGGCCGCCTCGGCGCTCTCGAGATTTTCCGATCTTGTCTGTTGATCGATGTAATCTCTGCAGTCGTATTTTCGCCTGTTTAGCCTGGAGGACCAGCATTATCATAAAAGAAGACATTTTGTCTGAAAGACAACATAATTAGATTCTAATTTTTCCGTTTCTTCTACGACATTAATCTTTTTCTCTCTGGCGATTTCCAGATAATAATCATAGGTACTTAGTAGTGTTATTTTTTTTTTCATTGCAAATCCTTCAAATTACCGGCCAGACTGGAAATAGGCTTTTCTATACGTATTTACTGTTAGGCTTTATATGAACATTTTCAATTAACTTTAATTCATATAAATTCGTCGCATCATTATTCAGCCACCAAATTATCAGCATTGGGATTCTCTGACTTTACGCTGACTTTTAGTTAAATTTTGTATTCCATCATTTGAGATAAAAGAAATATTTTTAGAATTTGGAAACTCTTTTATTCAAGAAATTCATCGCATCATTGTTCAGCCATCAAATTATCAGCATTGGGATTCTTTCACTTTACGCTCACTTTTAGTTAAATTTTGTATTCCATGATTTGAGATAAAAGAAATATTTCTAGAATTTGGAAATTCTTTTATTCAAGAAATTCATCTCATCATTATTCAGCCATCAAATTATCAGCATTGGGATTCTCTGACTTTACACTCACTTTTAGTTAAATTTTGTATTCCATTATTTGAGATAAAAGAAATATTTCTAGAATTTGGAAACTCTTTTATTCAAGAAATTCATCGCATCATTAATCAGCCATCAAATTATCAGCATTGGGATTCTTTCACTTTACGCTCACTTTTAGTTAAATTTTGTATACCATCATTTGAGATAAAAGAAATGTTTCTAGAATTTGGAGACTTTTTTATTAAAAAAAAGTCATCGCATTATTATTCAATCATCAACTTTTCTTCGTTGGCCTCCCCCCGCTGACCTTACGCCAAGTCTCACATACATCGTGCATTCCATCATATGAAGTTAACAGAAATGTTTCTAGTAGTTGGGGACTAATCAACGTTTAATGATG
>CAHIKZ030003185.1:915000-1060000 GCA_903632075.3 Acanthosepion pharaonis
ACAATTATCTTAACAACAGAGAATGCGCAGGTGACACTGTACTAGTGGTGGTCTCAGAAGGAAAGCTAATAGAACTCCTAGGGAAAAGAAAACGAGAAGAAAGGACTAAGCATAAACTATAATAACACTGAATGTATGGTCTGTGAAATGTGAGGCAGCCAACAGTAATTGGAGTTATCTGAATCATGCAGCTAGACAAATTTAACTATCTGGGTAATGTAATAACGAACGACGAAAAATGTGACACTGAAATCCGAAGATGCGACGAAATTAGTAAAGATGTCTTTCATAAACTAAACAAAGTAATAAGACACAGGAAATATTCGAAGCGGTTCAATAGATGAATAATGAAAAAACTATATGTGAGCAACGAGGACGTTCTAGGAAGTAGAAAGAGACTCACAATTAAAATAAGAAAGAATGGAATGTTCAAGAACACGTTATAAGGAAGGAAGATTCGATAAATTGAGTATTCAAAAGATGTACTGAGATTGATTGAATGGTTTTCTTTTTTTTTTTTTTCTTTTTTTTTTTTACCAAAAGTTCGGTCAAGAATCCACTCAAGAAATGCTTCGCCTGTCTTAATGTATGTTTTTGACAATTGCTTCCTGTTTTTTTTATTTATTTTTATATTAACTGTCTCATGTTCAGTCAGTTATGTGCCATGCGTGATACGCACTTAGGCGATCATGTATCTTTCGATACATGACTGACGAGGCAGATTTTTTCCCGTGCCTCAAGAGAATATTGGGCCCCAAACTCACACCCGACCTCAAGTGGAACTCCTATATACGATCCATCGCTAAAAATACCCGACTCCTCATTATTATAAGAGCCAGATCAGGCCGAAAATGGAGTACTGTTGCCATATTTGTTTTAGAGTTACCCAGACCTCACTTTAGTCTCCAAGTCCTTGTGGGAGAAGAATTATTTTCCACACTCCTAGCTCTCTCTCTCTCTCTCTCTCTTTCATAGGCGGGACGTGGCGAGCCTTTCACTGCTCTATCGGTACTTTTTTACGGTTTATCAATTGTTTTCAGGTTATTTAAAGCCAGAAAATATTTTTAGATTGTAAGAATTTTTCTGTTTTCGGGGATAATAAATGGTTTTAGTGATACAAGTCTTACTAATTAACCCATAGGTTTGGAAAGAAGTGGTTGGTTCATACCATTCCCAAAGATATTTGCGCGTAAGTTAATATTACGATCCCAACTGGAATTGGAACTCGGCTCTCCGATTCACAATTCCGAGACATTATCCATTACACCACTAGCACATTCAATTTTACGGAACTTGGTATGCCCAAGCGGTCACCCATCTAGGTACTGAGCAGGCTCGATGTTGCTTAACTTCGGTCATCGTACAGGAACCTGTGTTTCAACGCGATATGGCCTCCGAAATAATGAAAGAAGTATCAAGACAGGAAATTTCGTTACAACCAAAGAAAAGAGTGCTGGACTGATATGGCATATCAGTCCAGCCATATATACCCTCCAGTAATGCAGTGAATGCAGGATAATTAGTCGGAGAGAGAGAGTGAAAGAGAGAGAGAGAGGGGGAGAGAGAGAGACAGAGAGAGAGACAGGGGGATGATTCTACAAACGAATACTGAGAAAACTATATACATAAGCGACGAAGATGTTCTAAAAGTAGAAAGAAACTCACAATTAGACGATACGCATAAGGAAGGACGGCTCGGAAAATTGAATACTCAAAAGATTTATTGAGAGTAAGTGGTATAGAGGGAAACAGCAAGCAGCTTACCTAAATGAATATATATGAATGAATGGCAAGATTAGCGACAATGAATGGTAACGAGTCAAACCTTTCTTAGAACTGCAAGTAACAAAAAATTGTGGAAAATCATGATCGCCAACGTCTTTACTGTGGAGTGATTTGTTTTTTTATGAGTTACCAACCCCTTGTAAGTTATTTAAAGCTGAAACATTTTATTTTGTGAGAATGATAATTCTTCTTCAAGCGAGTGAATATTGAATTAAAATCTTTTTAGAATGACAATGTTTAATAGGATACAAGTTTTACTATTTAACCCATAGCTGGAGAGAAATTGATTTACACATTTCATAAGAGTATTTGCGGGTAAGTGAATGTATTGAACCCATTTGGGATTCGAACTCGTCTCCCCGAGTCGGCATCCATAGGAAAATAAGTATTTTTGTAAGCTAATGGATTTTCTTTATCAGTCTGACAGATTTTTATCACTTTAAATGTTATTTTAACATCAATATGCTGGAGACCTCATATTTTCTTTAATAATATTTCTCGAACATTCAGGCCGGTAGACGAAAATAAATAAATAAATATACTGTTTAATAAATAAATGAAGCGTCTACTAAAATATGTGTTGAGGGGTTCTCCCCTTTTTACACAAATGGACTCACCCAGGGTATACGTATCCTACTGCTAGTGAATACCCGAGGGAAGAACGAGAAACGAGCGAGCGACGAACGAGCTCGAACCAGAACGAACGAGCTCGAACCAGAACGAACGTAAGGAGCAAGAGCCACAGTGAACAAGCACGTAGACTCAGTAAGAAGTCATACAGTGAAACGTCGATACCAAAGACTCTATATATATTTTGCTACTAACCCGCATTCCTGGAACTACTAACCTGCATTACCAGTTTGTATTATTACGTTAATACATTTATTTTCCTATATATAAGCGTTTGGCGTTTGTTATTTATTGGTACCGGATTTCATCCCGGATCCACAACAATATGGAAATCCACTAAAAATAACGTTTCAAGTGATAAAAATATTACAAAAAAAAAAAAAAAAAGAAGGCTGGAGTGTTCTGTCATATGTATCCTTCTGTATGACAGTGAATGCTGGACAATTTTTCCTTTTTTAAATTGTGAGAATGATAATTCTTCTAGCGAGTGAAAAAAGCATTAAAATCTTTTTAGAAAGACAATGATTAATAGGATACAAGTTTTACTATTTAACCCATAGCTGGGGAGAAATTGATTTACACATTTCATAAGAGTGTTTGCGGGTAAGTGAATGTATGGAACCCATTTGGGATTCGAACTCGTCTCCCCGAGTCATACGTCGATACCAAAGACTGTATATATATTTTGCTACTAACCCGCATTCCTGGAACTACTAACCTGCATTACCAGTTTGTATTATTACATTAATACATTTATTTTCCTATATATAAGCGTTTGGCTTATATATAGGAAACGACAGAGCCATGGTTGGTTCTAGAGACAAAGTGCTAAGAATACCATGGCCAGAGCGTGTGAGCAATGAGGAAGTTCTAAAAAATAAGAACTAGAGAAACATTAAAATCAGAAAGAGCCGGTTGATTTTATTCCTCACTCCCAGCCAATATCCACTTTTTGAAGGGAAACGGTATATAAATGATGAGACAAGCAGAGAAAAATCCTCAATATATTCGTTGCTCGAAAAAGTAAAACTAAGTGTCAGAAAGTTCGCGGTAGCATACTGTTTTTACAAGTAAGATATCTGCCATCTTATATCACGCAGCTTTTGAGAGATAAACCGTTGCCGCTCGAGTGGGAGTAGCGTGAATTTGCTGATAAGATTAATCGACGTCAACCATTAGAAATGCCAGGAATAATCATATGTGAAACGAAGCGGGAAAATTTAATAGAAACCGAAGATTTTTTAAAAATGATAACGCGAAGAAACCGTTGAAAAGAATCGAGATGCCTCTTTTGCTTTTTATTAGGCACTGAGGTAATTATCACGTCAGTCTGTAATTTGGCCAGACCACAAGAAACAGGGAAGGCAAGATGAAGGCAAGTAAAAATAGGAGATAGACAGACGGTAGAAGTCAAGGAAGATAATAGACAGATAAATCAGTGTTGCTAAAAATAATAAATGGCATGGGGGGTGGGGAATAAAAAAAATAAAATCTAATTCTTTAGAAATTGCCTTGTTTTCGTTTCGGATAGGAAATTGAGTAGATATGGCTTTCAAGAAAATCTAAACGAGAGATTTAAGGCAAAATGGAAAGTTTGCTTGACCATGATGTCTTCTGCAGCCGAGTGGTCAACCACTCCGTATTATATGGTGCTTCTTCCTGGAAAGAAGGCATAAGTTATAATCGGAAGACACATTTTCTTTATCTAAGTTTCCGGAGTGCGCAATAATAATAATAATAATATAATAAATACAGAACGTGTTCACAAATACGGGTACCCACTAAAATAACGTTTGAAGTAATAAAAATATATCGAATTAAATATTGGGTTGGTGCAAAAATAATGACGTAATAATGTCGTTTTTTGACGTATTTTTTTAACGTCAAAAAACGACATTATTACGTCATTATTTTCGCACCAACCTAATAATAATATTATTTATACATATTAAAGCAATTGAAAGCAATTCAACGAATCTAGAAAAAATGTTCAACAGACTGAAGAAAGCAGGCCATTTCGTCCTATTTTGCGACTCGTCAGTAGTGCGTCCCCACAACACAGAATCGAACCCGGACCGTTACAACGCAAGCGTATATCTACTGGACCAAAGGGTCTAAATGATGTAAAATTAACTAACTAGACTTTATATATATATATTTCTATCACACGTTCTGTCTTTAGTAATTTTTTCCAACTTCCGACTAAGCTGTTTTATACAAAAAGTAAACTTCCAATTTTTTTTTTAATCCAACTATTTTCTTTCGTCTGTCACTACAGAGGATTGCTGCCTAAATATGCAAAATATATATATATATATATATATATATATATATATATATATATATATATATATATATATATATATATAATACAGGTTAATGTCTTTTTGGTTTAATTAACCCCTACTAAGCTGGGATGCTGTAACTATTTAATCTATTGTTATTATTAAATATAAGATAGAACATTTCGGGAAAAGAAAATCCCTCTGGCCTGAAATGATCTAGTAAATCAGTTTTAAAAAGGTAAGCAACCTGCAATTTTAGTCCTTTCTTCGCAATCTTCTGGGTTGCCTGAAAACTTTGGACTATATATATATATATATATATATATATATATATATATATATATATATATATATACTTTAAAAATCAGGAGATCAGTTGAATTCGCTACCTTGGTTTCAACCTTACGGAATCCTCAGGCCATTTTTATCAAATGACCTCTTAACGCTTTATTTATTTATTTATTTTTTACTAATGAACGCTATATTATTAGTAGTAGTATTAATAATAAATAAACAAACGCACGACGTTGGGTGTAATAGAAAGGGTGAAGGAGGATGTGAAGAAGGCAGGAAATGAAGAAGAAGGGGAAAGAGAAGAAAATCAAGGGTATTATAAATGTATCGTTGGGGGTTAATTGAAATTGTATTTTTTTTACCCAGCCTCATATGTGCTTAAGAGGAATTTCCTAATATGTGAGCGAGGACTCAAGGCATGGGATTTCTGATTAGAAAGGTTCTTTGGATCCGGAAATATCATTATTTCTAAATTTTCCTGCTGGCAGAGGTTGCAAATATTGTTGTAGTTGTTGTAAGAGTTCGCGTTTTAAAAAAAATCCACCTTGCAATCGGATCCCTGTTGTTTTTTTTTCTTTGTTATATTTAAAAAACCAAAAATAATAATATAGCGTTCATTAGCTTTTTTTTTAAAAAAAAAATAAGCATTAAGAGGTCATTTGATAAAAATCGCCTGAGGATACCGTAAATAGGTAGCGAATTCAACTGATCTCCTGATTTTTAAAGTTAAAAGCTTTACATGTTATTTTGACATTTATTTTATCTTTTCACACGTGTATTGAGCACTTTTTAATACTACTGTTTACTGGTCTGATTCAACTCTGACTGACTGTAATCCATATGATGAAACTGTAAATAACAATGTTTATGATGAGCTCTTTACATCAGATGGCGATGATCATAGTAATTTCGAAGGGTTTTAATTATGTATGTGGGTCTCTTACGTTTGTATTAGTAATGAGTGTTACAAATTCATGAAGGTCGTCTTCGAGTATAGAATCCAGAGGTTAGCAGTGAATATTTCGCAGACAGTAGGAAAGCGTAGTTCAGGTTCGCAGTGGATATCGCAGCAAAGTAGCAGAGCGTAGTTCTTCCTTCTGTCATCTTCGCCTGTCAAGTTAGCACTGGTCATTACGGTAGGATAAACAAAGATGGCCGCCTTTATACACGACGGATACAATGTTCTGCGGCTTCTGATTGGTTAACCTTCTATTGGTAGGCTATAAAGGGAGTTAAGTCATTTTGACTGACTCACTAGTTACATAACATATGCACAAAAACTGTAACAATGAGGAATAAAGATTTTATGACGACTTTAATATTTTGTTGCTTAACGCCGAAAAAATACCGTATAATGTATGTTATTGAAGAATAAAGTTTGCATGTTATACTAAATGTTGTTGTCATTTGACACCAGAAATGTATATATATTTCGCGAAATAAATCTCTCAGATATTCTGTCACACATCACCCATTATGTTTTACCAGTGGATAATTGCAACATCATACCCCTTCTCTAGGGTAACACAATCAATATTGATCAGATATCGACTAGTGTGCCAGCCGTCAGTTACCAGTTATCATACTGATTGTTCCTAACTGAATGCTACAATATAACTGAACACACATACACACCTACGTTCAATATATACATATCGTCCTTTATAGGCCAACACACGCACATTCGAAAAAATACTCCCCATATGTTTGTTGGATGGGAAAAATCGTAATCCTGTTGAAGGCGTAAACATTTACTAAATTTCAGACGAAAATCACCTGTAGGTAACAATGTGTTGGGTTGTACTAATTTATCCCCTTGCCAAGAATCCATTGACTGATGCAGTTTTAGGTCATACCCTAGACTCACTTTCCAATGTCCTCAAGAAAAAAAAAAAACAACCTGCACATTCAACAGTAAATATTAACCTCAATTTCCCGCTCTACTTTGTCGTCTGCCACCGACTTGATCTTTTAAGCCACAAAACTCTAGAGGCTTCTTCGACTGATTTTAATATTTTGTGAATAGACTTGGTTTGTTCTGAGACCATTACGTCTGATTTTGACTGCATCTTGCAAAGTGACCGCCCAGTGAAGCCTCTGTATCCAATTTCAGTCAGTTCACCAACCCCAGCTTCTGAATTTCTCTGCAATTTGTAAATATTTCCCAAGCTTCCTTTCGTGGGATTCATTCATATTCTCTTTCACAAGGGACTGATAATTGTAACATGATCACTTGCTTGGTTTTATCCGAATAAATAATCTTGTCCGGACGTAGCAATGTCTGTATTATTTGCTTTCGGAATTTTAACTGCCATCCCTATTACTACTTTCATTTGCCAGTCCGGGGCAGAATTAAGGACTGACGTTTTCCTTCTTTGTAATGACGTTTCCTTTTGTCTGATTCTGGCGAAATTAACCAGCTTCTTAATCAGCTTCATATCTATTCGCATGGAAAGACAACTGCTGCAATTGTTCAAATACTGTATCAGGGTGCCATTGGTAACGCCATTCACCTAATGTTTTGGGGAAACATGTTGGATGGATCCTCTCATCAGACACAAAGAACAAACTTTAGTCGGCTACGTAATGTGTCGTATTCTGCCTGCAAAAAGAAAATTTATATTTCTGCAATTGGGGTACTAGAGATCTGGTCTGGAAATCTTACTTTTTACGATGTTTTCCCATTTTGTCCAGACCCCTTACGGATCTACGACCAACGTTCTGCTGGTTCTAGTTTTCTCCACTCCTTCCGTCACTTCATACTGGTGACAGTGTTTCCGATCTCTCGTTTTTTATCTCTATCCCGGGGATTGGGTCAGTAGTCTCAGCCTGATCGACTCACTGCCTCTCTTACTTCGATAGCCTTCTCTTTGATCTTTTACTCTGCTATACAAAGCTCATGTAATGCTTTCCGCTTAAATGCTGCTCCAACTTCAATTCCTGCCTATGTTACTTTAGAATCTTTTGAATCCAGATATAGAATTGTCTCCCTTGTTCTCGCTACTTTCATTTCCTCAAATAATCCTCTGAATGGAAGTTGCCATTCGTTCAATACTTCATATATTGCTGTAAAGCAAAAACTCCCCGTTGGACCATCTTAGCAAATACTCAATTTTTATTCTCCATAGTCCAAACTTTTGTTACCGCCATGACATATAAGGTCAGGAGCAAGTTTATATATCCACGCCTTAAATTGGCCTGGAAACACTGACTTGTCCACTTCGCTCAACATTACTTCCAAAATATTTCTTGATAAGAACTTGTATCTTTTAAATCACAATTGGATTTTTTTTTACAGACACTTTAATGGTTTCCCCTTTTAACGACGGAGTTATGTGACCTTGTGATCTTAAAACGGAACTTTTCTACCGCAATCGCTCTCTTTCAATACCATTCACCTCAATTTTGTCGGTTTAAGCTCCATTCTTGCCCAAGCCATGATCTTTTCTAAACCTTATAAAATCCACCGAGACCCGGCAATCGAACATGTATTAACCGTCAGGTCTTCCATATATACACGGATCGTTGATTGCCGTATTCCGTTTTTCATCAATGGATCATCATACAACTACTGCTGATTTGATCAACATGTTCAAAGTTAGAGTAAATAATATCACTGAAACTGTGTATCCTGTTATAATCCATCCATTTTCCAGCCAATTCCAATCGGAAGGTTTATAATATGAGTTTGTTTTATTTTAAAATTATTATGTTAGTCTTCAATGAGATTTCTTACAAATATCGGAACATGGTATCTTGTATTCATACACGTTTCATTAAATAATATAGACAAGTGTTGTCTATTTATTTTATGTAAATTCTTTTCATAACGTCTGGTAAGTTTAATAACATTATCATTGAACGAAGAAAGAAATTCACAGTATTGATCCATATTTTTAATACAATCTAAGCTTTCGGCTTACATAAGCCATTATCAAAGATGTCAATTACAACATATTAAGCAATATACGGACAAAGACAGTGATGATAGTCTGTGAATGTTTACATAGATGCTCTCTAAGCAACGATAAACACGTGCATATAAGACGTTAGAAGCGAAAATCGCACCGCATCTCATGACTTCACACATGACCACGCGAGAGTGAATTGGAGAAGTATTAAGTATGGGAAGCCGTTGGTATAAACCAATGGCTTCTGTTACCAATTATAGACATTTAAGGATATTTGTAGAGATTTTATAGTGTATTTTGTTTAGGTTGGGTTTCAACTGTTTGAAGTATAATGCTTCAAGGATTTTTAGTTTCTGTCTATTGTTTTCATGTCGAAGTATAATTGTGTTTTCGACAAGGATTTTACGGAATTGTGTGTTCTGGCAGGCATTTTTTTTTAAATGCCTAAAATGTTAGAGTTTTCATTCAAATGAATTGTATATATATATATATATATATATATATATACAAATGAAATGAGAACGAATCAAATATGAATTCAAACGTTCGCTCTACTGTTGTATTTTTTATTTACATAATATTAAATAATTATTGTTATATTGTACTGTTTCTTCACGGAAAATGTCAACCGTTTATATATCGTTTCCTTGTATCAAAATTCTTTTTTCAAATAGACTGTATGTATCCGGTGTTTGAATCTTTCCTTTACAACATCTTACTTAACAAACTATTTTTGATTGGTTAATCGATTCTCAACATATCCTGTCTTGCTTCTTTACATTTCTACACCATCTTTATATTTATCTTTCCTTCTTCTTCTTTTTATTAGGAGGAGAGATTATATCTGGTGTCTTTCTTTCCTTCTCGCTCGTTTTATTTTATTCCTTCTTTTTTCTTTAGAAGAGATTGTATATTGTCTTTCTCTCTCTTCTCGTTTTTTTTTTTCGACTACATCTTGTGTTTTTTTCTTTCTTTTATCTTTTTAGATGAGACTATGTCTTATGTTTTTCTTTCTTTCTGGCTTTTCAAGTTTTCGTTTTCCTTTTTTTCGCGGGAAAAGAGATTGTTTATAAATAAATTTAAAAATGGTAATAGCCATCATTTAAAACCGCCTGATGAGATGCGCTGATATGCATCAAAACGTGAATGCATTTATGTAGCGGTTACATATGTTCGTATGTAATATTCCATATATATATATATATATATATATATATATATATATATATATATATATATATAGCGGGTGTAACAGCAAAATTGTCTAATTGTTAGATTAAGCTTCGAACCGTTGTATCTTAGAAATGTTTGAAGATATTTTACTGAAGATTTTCAAGTTTTTTTTTACCCTATTGGACTCTACTTTGAGCAGTAAGAATGCATAATTATTCTGCAAGCTTAACAGAAGAATTGTGATGAAATCGATCATAAACGAAAATGACATGTTCATCATTAATTAATTAATCAGAACTAAAGATCGAAGCTTATGAAGGATTCAAATAAAGTTAATATATATATATATATATATATATATATATATATATATATATACAGTTTATGCAAATTTAGGTAATCCGTATGGGTAGACCTGAGGAGGATGATATCCAGAGGGCTCAATGTAAAATTCAGAGCAGATATGTATTTGAAAGAAACCTGTCGTGTAATTTATTGGGGTTATTGTAACGTCTCCCTTTAATGTAGTTCTTATCGCTCACCCCTTAACCACCTTTATCTAGAGACGAGACGCGTTAAATTTGAGCAACATCCAGCCGACACACTGGGGTTAAAATAGGAAACTAAAATGATACATATGACATACTCATATCCTCTCTCCCACCTCACTTCCTCACTTCGTTAACTTTGCGTATACTTGATGAGGTCCGTAAAAAACGTGTGAATTTCTTTTCATTTTTCATTTCAGCTTTTGGAAGTAAAGTCTGATGATCCAGAACCCTGTTAAAGGGGTTATGGTGAAATAGCTTATTACATGGAATCTTAACGTGGTCTGTCTTTTATTCAAATATATATATATATATATATATATAATTCTAGGATCATTTGCCAACTTATTCAAGATGATCTTCGCCCTCTCTACCTTTCTAACTTTCTGTCCTGTGATAACAAGGTGCCTCACAGGTTTCACGTACGATTTCATTTACAAGTGTTCCGCTCTTTGGACTGTCATAGCTGAAACTTCTCTCTCACGTGCTAAACACCTTATGGATTGAGTTGGATCTTTTCTAATTGATCTATTTAGATCTAAGTTGAAATGATGATCCCTCTTACTGTTATGAATTCCTGATTGGTACCATTACTGAAGGCGTGAATGATTTTTTTCTCAGCATTGCTTAATTTGAACCTTATCTTTCTAGCTGCATAACTCAAAGGTTGGGGGTGTCATTAATTCTTACGAAAAATAGTATCAAGTTGGCTAAACGTCTTATCTAAAAACCTGGAAAAAAGAAACTTCATTAGTTTAGTATTTTTAGATATTAAACTTTCTATGGGATGGATAATTATGCTGTAAACAATTCGGACAATTTTGTTGTTACACCTGGTATATATATATATATATATATATATATATATATATATATATATATATATATATCGGAGAGCCGAGTTCGAATTTCAGTCGAATCCATTACATTCACTTATGTGCTAATACCCTTGGTAAAGGCATGAATCGTCATCTTCTCCCTCCAGCTATGGGTAATTAGCAGGACAGACTGGACTCTTTAGCCTTGGATGGCAACTGGTCTAGGAGAAGGACAACTCTGAATTCAAAACCTGTGGAGGGTCATTTGGGAACCCTGTGGAACGTAGTGCACCAGGTCTCTTTAGCATTATAATCAAATCATATGTGCTGGTGCCTAGGAACTGAGTTGCTGACCCTCGAATACGACGGTATAGCCGCCCCCATATATATATATATATATATATATATATATCAAGGGCGTCCATAATAAACACATTTTAAATGCAAGTATCTTGGATTATGAAAATGACATATATTTATGAATTAACTGATATACAAGAGTTCAACATGCCATCTAAGATTTAAATATTACATTCCTGAGATGGTTATCACCGCGAAGAGAACATGCAGGTATGCAATTTCTTTTGGACTCCACGACATTATTAGGGTCCACCGTCGGTAAAGGATATACTAGATACCTGTTGGAAATAACAAACTCTTAGATAATACTGTGTGGCGACAATCTGATTCATGTTTAAACGTAATCTTTAGGACATAGAAACCAATGCTGAAATGACCTGCAGGTCATATTTAAGCTTGAAACATCCTGACTCCACTTGGTTTTAACCTTAGTGTTCACTTTTATATTTGCATACGCTCTATCACTGATATATATATATATATGTATGTATGCATGTATGTATATCCACTAAGACAAGCGTATATATGCATGTGTTTTTCTGGATGTATAGTGTGTGCATAATATTACATTGATTTCTGTGTCAGCACTAATTATATTTACATCATATATATATATATATATATATATATATATATATATATATATATATATATATATATATATATATATATGAATACGCACGTGTACAAAACGTGTAAAAAACGGATAGAAAAAGACGTGGAATAAAGTGAAAAAATTAAAAAATTAGAAATAGCGTTTAAAACTACAACCCCAGAAGACTGGAAATTTTTACCAAGAAACATCGATGTCGGGATAAAAAAAATTAATATTTAAAAGTTAAGTAATCTTTTCATATAATATCATTAACGCTCTATTTTTAATATCATTTTAATATATTTTAATATTTTTAATATTGTGTACTATATATAAAAACATCTACTGTTTCTTAAATATTAAATATTATATATATATATATATATATATATGTGTGTGTGTGTGTGTGTGTGTGTGTGTGTGTGTGTGTAATGGATTTTTCTTAATACGACAGAATGTTTGTCACTTAAAATTTACTTTTAGTGGATAATCGCATTTGTTTAGACGCTCCTTTTATTTAAACACTATATATTTATTTGTCGAACATTCAGGCCGGTAGACAAAAAGGCGTCTACTTAAATACGAGTATCCACTAAAAATAACGTTTATGTGATAAAACATATGTGTACGCGTGTGTGTGTGCGCGCGTGCACACCCGTGCGTGTGTGTACTGTGTCTTTTAAACTTGCTATATTAGCGAAGTAAACTCAGTATCGATGATAAAGTGTTTGTAAATATAATCAGTGTTGACATAGAAACCAATGCTGTATTATGACCACTATTGTGTGTGTGTGGCGGGGGGTGTAGATGTGTTTGGTTAAGCATTGACGGTCTGTGAGTTCTCGTGGGATTGACTTACTGGGTTGATGTAAATGTCTCCGAATTTTTTAACAGACACCCTAACAGTACCAGCTTTGACAGCCTAAACACATACGTACCACACACGCACTGGTGATGATGATGATAAATATCTTCGGTGTGTCTGTGTCTGTGTGTGACCGCCCAAAGGGCCCTAAAATGTATACTTGCGAATAAATAGGTGCATAATACATATTTAACAAACCAACTTCACGCCACAAACCTGTCTAAATTTCTGCATACATAAACGTTCCCACTAATTCACTAATTCTATCTCTCTCACTCGCACTGTTTGTCGCTTTGTCTCTCTGTTATTCTATCATAGTCTCTTTCTGACAGACAGACAGATAGATAGATAGATAGATAGATAGATAGATAGATAGATAGATAGATAGAACCAGACGGAGGACAGACAAACAAATAGAAAGAAAGAAAGAAAGAAAGAAAGAAACTGGAGGAGAAGGACAGGCAAACAGATAGATAGATAGATAGATAGATAGAAACGGACGGAGGACAGAAAGAAAGAAAGAAAGAAAGAAAGAAAGAAAGAAAGAAAGAAAGAAACTGGCGGAGAAGGACAGGCAAACAGATAGATAGATAGATAGATAGATAGATAGATAGATAGATAGATAGAAAGAAACGGACGGAGGACAGGCAAACAAATAGATAGATAGATAGATAGATAGATAGATAGATAGATAGATAGATAGATAGAACCAGACGGAGGACAGGTAAACAAATAGAAAGAAAGAAAGAAAGAAAGAAAGAAAGAAAGAAAGAAAGAAAGAAAGAAAAGAAACTGGCGGAGAAGGAGAGGCAAACAGATAGATAGATAGATAGATAGATAGATAGATAGATAGATAGATAGATAGAAACGCACGGAGGGCAGGCAAACAGATAGATAGATAGATAGATAGATAGATAGATAGATAGATAGATAGATAGAACCAGACGGAGGACAGGCAAACAAATAGAAAGAAAGAAAGAAAGAAAGAAAGAAAGAAAGAAAGAAAGAAAGGAAGAAAGAAAGAAACTGCAGGAGAAGGACAGGCAAACAGATAGATAGATAGATAGATAGATAGATAGATAGATAGATAGATAGATAGATAGATAGAAACGGACGGAGGACAGAAAGAAAGAAAGAAAGAAAGAAAGAAAGAAAGAAAGAAAGAAAGAAACTGGCGGAGAAGGTAAAGCAAACAGAAAGAAAGAAAGAAAGAAAGAAACTGGCGGAGAAGGACAGGCAAACAGATAGATAGATAGATAGATAGATAGATAGATAGATAGATAGAAAGAAACGGACGGAGGACAGGCAAACAAATAGATAGATAGATAGATAGATAGATAGATAGATAGATAGATAGATAGATAGAACCAGACGGAGGACAGGTAAACAAATAGAAAGAAAGAAAGAAAGAAAGAAAGAAAGAAAGAAAGAAAGAAAGAAACTGGCGGAGAAGGAGAGGCAAACAGATAGATAGATAGATAGATAGATAGATAGATAGATAGATAGATAGATAGAAAGAAACGCACGGAGGGCAGGCAAACAGATAGATAGATAGATAGATAGATAGATAGATAGATAGATAGATAGAACCAGACGGAGGACAGGCAAACAAATAGAAAGAAAGAAAGAAAGAAAGAAAGAAAGAAAGAAAGAAAGAAAGAAAGGAAGAAAGAAAGAAACTGCAGGAGAAGGACAGGCAAACAGATAGATAGATAGATAGATAGATAGATAGATAGATAGATAGATAGATAGATAGAAACGGACGGAGGACAGAAGAAAAGAAAGAAAAGAAAGAAAGAAAGAAAGAAAGAAACTGGCGGAGAAGGTAAAGCAAACAGAAAGAAAGAAAGAAAGAAAGAAACTGGCGGAAAGGACAGGCAAACAGATAGATAGATAGGATAGATAGATAGATAGATAGATAGATAGATAGATAATAGAAACGGACGGAGGAAGGCAAACAGAAAGAAAGAAAGAAAGAAAGAAAGAAACTGGCGGAGAAGGACAGGCAAACTGATAGATAGATAGATAGATAGATAGATAGATAGATAGATAGATAGATAGATGTAGAAGTGTAACAATGGGTGTAATACCTTTTTACAGTCACTTATCACTACCTGGGCGGTACTTATGGGCGAGTAGCTCACACATGCACTAACGCGCGCGCGCGCACACGCACACACACACAAACATATATATATATGGAGAGAGAGTGAGAGAAAAAGTGAGAGAGAGGGAGGAAGGAAGGCAGGGAAGAGGACCATTAATAGATATAAAAACAATGTGGAAAGCAAAAATATTTTTTTTTTACTCCTAACGAAATCTCCCTGATGCATTATCACGGACATATTTACACAGAGTTTTGCTTAGAGATCTTATCTCAAAGTCAGTAATTTCTGACCTCAAACGAAATAACTCGTCCCGCCCCGGAAACTCAAGAAAAATGAATACATATTTCTGTGTCTGCGCCCAGAAAAAAATTGCTTATCACGCCCTTGTTTTTTGCGCATTTTTATGATAACTTCATTTCTATCATAAACAAAAAGTCGATGTTAACATGGACTTTTTTTTCTATAACATGCACTATTAAATCCTAGAAAGTGCACTATTAAATCCTATAACATGCACTATTATTTCGCTGCATTTCTCAAATTATATCTTTTCGATTTGGTGGTCAGGAAGTAGTTTGATGCAAAAGTCCCCGACGACATCATTTGTACAATATTAAAAAAAAAAAACAACAACTTAGAAATGTCTTGAACTGTATTCAATCCTTTATTGCTTGGGTAGTCAGTCAATCAACGGCAATCATCTTACTTATTATAAAACCCAGGTTGTGTGTGTGTGTGTGTGTCTGTACGTTTATATATTGGATCGGATTTCCTACATTTTTCAACCGATTTCAACAAAACTTCACAGGACTACGTAAAATTACCTTGCGGTGGTTCTGACAGCGCCAAAAATTGGAAAAACACAATTGTTTTTGCACGAAATCAATTTGAAAACACGATAAAACACGATTCTGTCGCCATAACGAAAGAGGGACAACTCATATCGAGTTATACTTATTATAAAACCCAGGTTGTTTGTGTGTGTGTGTGTGTGTGCGTGTGTGTGTTCGTTTATATATGGGATCGGATTTCCTACATTTTTCAACCGATTTCAACAAATCTTCACTTTTTTTTTTGGCAGGTAGGTTTTCTTATTGTCTTGCACACTTTTTTCTTTATTTTTACATTCAGAATGCTCTAAAAAATTCCATTTACAAGACAGTTGTTTATAACAACATTCTATTCAATCGATAGACTCATAACGATTGAAAACAATGTTTTTGTTTGAGTTTGGGTTTGACCAATTCGTAAAAAAAACAAAAAACAAAAAAACAAAACTAATTAAGACATGCGTGTCCGTCAACCTTAAACAATAATCTTTGTCAATTTTTATTTTTCAGTCTTTATGATGGTCAGTACTTGATCTATCTCTTACTGTTACATCCCCGGGCAACGCCGAGCTCTACTGCTAGTATTTTATAAGCCTTAAGGAAAATTCTGAAATTAAAAGATTTTACATTAACCTTTTTTTAATCATTCCACTCAAAGCAAGGCCATAATGTCACAAAGATGCGGAAATGATCAGTCAGTCAGTTATGTGCCATGCGCGATACAGGCTTAGGCGATCATGTATCTTTAGATACATGATTGACGAGATTTTTTTCCCGCAGTAGGTTGCCATTTCTTTCTGCGGTAGTCCAGTTGCCATCCAAGGTTGGGAGATGCATACCTTTCTCAAGTGCACATAAGTGAATGTAATGGATTCGACTGGAATTCGAACTCGGGTCTCCGATTTCTCAATCGAAGGAATCCATTACTCCACCGCACCTCCTCCGAGGAAGGTAGTGAATGAAAAAACTTTAATGAGGAGAAAGGACAATAAAAGAATAGTTTTCAGGAAGACTGAAGACAGCGACTGGTGATTTTCTAAACGTATCTTCGATGGGGGCAGAAGACCGGAAATATAGGCACTCAGTGAGCATCTAACTCACAATTCAGTCCTAATTGTTCTAACGAGAGAAGCTTGCTAAGCCTTACATCACTTCGAAGTGTCCCCGAAGACATTAACTGGCGTTGCATTTAAACCTTTGAAGATTGTAGGTGACAGGGAATCAAGTTACTGCAAGAGCGTTCCACAAGGCAAGAAATGGGAGAAAAGTCTTTCTCGGAAAATGCCCCCCTCGCAAAAACAAAAAAAATAAATAAATAAAAACATTTTTAGGACGAGATAGTAAATGGCGATGAAAAATAAACTAATTGTGAGAATCTAAAATGGAGACGGATCGTGATTCGGTCGGGGGCCATCTTTTAATATGTCTTCAGAAAATGATTGTACTAGAGAATTTTGTCTGGTTTTATTAATTTTTTTTTTCTATTGGTTGGTGCAAAAATAATGACGTAATAATGTCGTTTTTGACGTATTTTTAACGTCAAAAACGACATTCTTACGTCATTATTTTTGCACCAACCTAATAATAATTTATGAAATGAAAACCCGAATCATTCTTTTATAATAGATTGTACAATTTAGCTATAAATGCAGAGAATACGTGAGACACAAAAATTCTATTTAATTTTTATTGTATTTTTTCAGTATTCGAATGAGGTGTTGTGATGAAAATTGTGAATAAACAGCGCAAAGTTCATGTTGTATTGCTGCTTTGTTCAATTACTTTCGACCGTCTCAATTATTTTCAAGAACCAATTTTGTGTGTTTGGTACGCAGAATTCCTTTTTCAACATCTTGGTATTCTATGGAAAGCTGGACGATTGAAATAGTCCATCGTGGCGTCATGTGTAACGGTTATTGAGATCACAACTGCACCCAAAAATTGCGATTTTTTATTGTGTGTAACTCTAAAAAAATATGTTTAGGGAATACTTACTAATCAATATATGTGACATCTGTCGGTCTCGAGAAACATTGGACCTGCGCTCAAAGAGTTCTGCCTACAACCGCAGAATCTGTTATGGCTGTACAGTTCTACATGGGAGGGAGAGTCTCGATTGCAATGAATGCATCTAAAGACGCTCTCCCGCGATCCCGCCTTATCGTTTTTTTTTTTCCATCAAGCTCGCTTCACTACGGCGACAAGCCTTCGTTTCTTTTATCCTCGCTCCAGTGCTCCATGTAAATCGCGTCTCCAGCATGAGCGACCGTTGCTTAAAAATGCCTAAATATACCTTATATATATATATATATATATATATATATATATATATATATATATATAAACACGCTACCACCGCTTGTCTGAATAACTGGATTTCTCGGTTTCCTTGCAAAGAGTGAATTATGAATTTTTCGTTGTCTTTAAAACTCAGTAAATTTTAAAAATAAGTTACTTCAAAATTCGCTTGAGGATGAAATGGCACTAATGTTTTTAATTTAATTACAAAATTAAATTTGAAGCTTTTTAGCATCCATTTTTGAAACATGGTTATTACTGTGTAGCGAAAAACATATTTCAAATCAGTTAATTTATAATATATATATATATATATATATATATATATATATATATATATATAATGGATTTATTTTTCCTTCGCTGATAGAGCAACTTCATGCACAACGCAATATTCAGGCGCAGATCGAAAATGACTGTTGCACAAATATATATATATATATATATATATTAAAATTATGCAATGGTTAGTTTTCATTCTGCACCTGACGACTGCGTTGTGCATGAAACTCAGAGTTGTGCTACCAGTATGGAAAAAATGCATATTATTTATTAATATAAATTATAGCTCTGATATTATACATCGAGCACTATTTGATTAGCAATCAATATGCAATATCATATATATATATATATATATATATATATATATATATATATATAATATATAACGGAAAAGGAAAACAACCAACGCCATCTTCTTTTCCTTTTGTCTTTATGTATATTGTCTTTTTTATACGTAAGCACACACACACATATAAGTAATCGTCATGCACAAATTTTGGAACAGGTTGCGCAACTATAATATGCATTGGCAACCAATATTAGGTTGTCTTACTGCAAATAGCTAAACAGAAACCTCTCCTGCTTGGTGACCCAGTTGTATTAAGACGTCATTACATGTATTTGTCAATTGTGTGGCTGTTGCTTTCCCACTGAACGAGCGAGTAGTTCAATTCTCACAGGGATATTTTAGTTAAACATATCGATCACCAGCTTATGTCAACCACTCCAATTCCAGTCATCTGTAATTTGATGCGATCGACCAAGCTTGTGGCGATGAAGCATCGTTGCTTCGTGGTATCTGAGTAATGTAGGAGGAGGATTCTTTGAATTTGGCGCTTCATATAACGCAATAGTCAATTTAAATATTGATATCTATCAACATTTAAATTGTGCAACGATCAGTTTTCCATTTCCGTTGTGCATGAAAGTCAATATATATATATATATATATATATATATATATATATATATATATATATATATATATATATATAACGCCAAAAGGAAAGCTACCAACGCGTTTCATCCTCTCTTTTCTTTATGTTTTGTCTTTTATGTATATTATATATATATATTATATATATATATATATATATATATATATATATGTGTGTATATATATATATATATATATATATATATATATATATATATATATATATATATATATATATATATGTATGCATGTATATCCAATGACAAGTGACATTAACGAACGTAATGATTGGTTGCTTTTTCAGCCATTCAGCGTATTTGTTTTATTCTGTGCATGAATATTGTTAATTTTCTGATCCATTGATCAATTATTCTATATCTCAATAGCCGATAAGGAGATAGAGATAAATTTGGTGAATGAGCTGAAGACTTTACAAACTATTTTGAAAAGTGTAAGGGATGTTGAAATAAATGTTTGAGAATTAAGGCACAATTAGTTATTTATATTATTGTATCGTTTTCGACTACATTTGCATGATACAATCTGAGAGTACTTACATTTCATCACCGGCGACCAGACTCTGAACAACCGCTAGTCACGACGAACGGATGTCCCCTGGAGGAGTCACTGTGTCTTGAGAGAAAATTGCGCCTCAACTTACACCCAAGTTGAACTCTTATACATGATCCATCGATGAAGATACAGGTAAAATGTTCAGCTCCCTGTAATGCTCCATGAAGTACCTGACTCATCATGCCATCTTCTAACTGTATCAGGCTGAAGGTGGAGTGCTGTTGTTAAATTTAGGCGGGAGCTTCCCAGTCCTCATATCCCAGTTCCAAAGCATCGCCGAGTCCTTGGAAAAAAATAACTTTTCAAACTTCAATCTCTCTCTCACGGGTGCGTTGTGCCGAGACTCTCACTGTTCTATCGCTACATCCATAGAAACTGCTTGGACAAGCTACATTCCTTGGTTACGCCAGGTCTAACATTCACAGCCAGGACCCGCCATGCCACGTACATAAATTATTATTATTATTATTAATATATTAAATTAATTTATTTATGAGATAACGTATTGTAATTATCTGCAAAATTTACATTGTTCGAAGTTTCGTCCTTATATATGTTGCCATATTGACTATGTTTCGACTGTTGTACGTAGCGGCCTTCTTCAGTTAATAACTGTATCAAATTCATGTAAAATCGAAAACAAGCACTGAAATGAGCAAATGGAGGACGTACACCATACACGTTGAAAATACTGTTTATTTAAGTTGGGATAACGTAAATAATTTTGAAATTGGATGTAGTTTCTCTCTCCTGTCAAAAAACTTAGGCCACTGTAAGTACCTGACTCCTAAGGCTATCCATTATTTTATAAGAGCCGGATCAGGCCGAAAATGAAGTACTGTTGTCAGATTTGGGTGGGAGAGGCTCAGTCCTAACTTCTCAACCTTGATAGAGTTAAAAGCGTAACTGAGACCTTGTTGGAGAAGAATTCGAATTTTATTCCTTGGTTACGCCAGGTCTAACCATCACAGCTAGGACCCGCCATGCCACTTACATAGTAGCAAGACAACAATATTCCATCCGTATTCCACCTTGGCTACGCCAGGTCTAAACTTCACGGCTAGGACCCGCCATGCAACTTACATAGAAGCAAACCACACACATTCCATCTGTATTCCACCTTGGTTACGCCAGGTGTTACCTTCACGGCTAGGACACGCGATGCCACTTACATAATAGCAAACCAGCCACATTCCATCCGTAATCCACCTTAGTTACGACAGGTCTAACCTTCACGGCTAGGACCACCATGCCACTTACATAGTAGCAAACCTCCAATATTCCATCCGTATTCCACCTTAGTTACGCCAAGTCAAAACTTCACGGCTAGGACGCCCATGCCTCTTACATATTAGCAAACCACCCACATTCCATCCGTATTCCACCTTGGTTACGCCATGTCTAAACTTCAAGGCTAGGACCACCATGCCACTTACATAGTAGCAAACTTCCAATATTCGATCCGTATTCCACCTTAGTTACGCCAAGTCTAAACTTCACGGCTAGGACCCCCATGCCTCTTACATAGAAGCAAACCACCCACATTCCACCCGTATTCCACCTTGGTTACGCCAGGTCTAACCTTCAAGGCTAGGACCACCATGCCACTTACATAGTAGCAAACCTCCAATATTTCATCCGTATTCAACCTTAGTTACGCCAAGTCTCAACTTCACGGCTAGGACACCCATGCATTTTACATAGTAGCAAACCACCCACATTCCATCCGTATTCCACATTGCTTACGCCAGGTCTAACCTTCAAGGCTAGGACCGCCATGCCAATTACATTGTACCAAACCACCCACATCCCACCCGTATTCCACCTTGGTTACGCCAGGTCTAATCTTCACGGCTAGGACACACATGGCTCTTACATAGTAGCAAAACACACACATTCCATCCGTATTCCACCTTGATTACGCCAAGTCTGACCTTCACGGCGTGGACCGCCATGCCAATTACATTGTACCAAACCACCCACATCCCACCCGTATTCCACCTTGGTTACGCCAGGTCTAAACTTCAAGGCTAGGTCCACCATGCCACTTACATAGTAGGAAACCTCCAATATTCCATCCGTATTCCACCTTAGTTACGCCAAGTCAAAACTTCACGGCAAGGACCCCCATGCCTCTTACATATTAGCAAGCCACCCACATTCCATCCGTATTCCACCTTGGTTACGCCAGGTCTAACCTTCACGGTTAGGACCGCCATGCCAATTACCTTGTACCAAACCACCCACATCCCACCCGTATACCACCTTGGTTACGACAGGTCTAACCTTCAAGGCTAGGGACAACCATGCCACTTACATAGTAGCAAACCTCCAATATTCGATCCGTATTCCACCTTAGTTACGCCAAGTCTAAACTTCACGGCTAGGACCCCCATGCCTCTTACATAGTAGCAAACCACCCACATTCCATCCGTATTCCACCTTGGTTACGCCAGGTCTAACCTTCACGGCTAGGACCGCCAGGCCAATTACATTGTACCAAACCACCCACATTCGCCCGAGCTGTTACCATGGAAATTTTGATTTTAATTATTAAAACGCGTAAATTTCAGAAATACGTTATTCCCAAAAAAAATTCTCTTGAAGATGGAACAGAGCTTACTTTAACTCAATTTAATTCAAATAATTATATTGAAGTTTTAGGCTCTAGTTTTGAAACATGAGACCTCTTATGTCGCGAGTTTGAATCATATATTTAAATAAATAATTATATATATATATATATACACACACACACACACATATATATATATATATATATATATATATATATATATATATATATATATATATATATATATTTGTAAAGTGGATATATGAAACGACCAAATCTAAGCAGGTGTGTATGCTTGTACTTCAAGGAAAACATACTCCATGCCCGATGAACTGGGAATACCACCCAGACTGCAAAGACGCACGCCAAACACGTAGGTACGCGTATATGTACTAATTAATATATATATATATGTGTGTGTGTGTATCCTTTTGCAAATTAATTGAAACAACCGCCTTAGTTTGTTTTCTTTCATCATACGGACAATTTTAGACCCACCTCGTTATAAACCCAACTACGTCTCACGGACGTAAATGCACGGACGATTTTTTTTTTCCTGGGATCAGAAAGAAAGCTCGTACGAGCAGTTACTATGAAAATATTTACAGAACCGGCAGACGGAAGCTGCACCACGTCTATGAGAAAGTGACCGGAGACGAGATACCTGGTCACGATCGATTGCATTGCAGACCCTTCTTTGGATTTTGTCAAGAATCTCGATGTGCCCGGTGTGAGCACCAGACCAGATATGTCAACAGTATTCAATCAGTTATGTGCTATGTTCAACAGTAAAACGGTGAGACCTAGTTGCCAATCTAGTAGCACGTTTAAAATCATGTAGTCGTGGTACCAAGCAAATAAGCTCGATGAGCAGTTGCCATAGGGAAGCCACGTTACATCCGTGAGAAAGTGACTCGAGACGAGATGCCTGGTCAGGATCGATTGTATTGCAGACGCTTCTTTGGATTTTGTCAAGAATCTCGAGATGTACTACAGGAGCACCAAACTAGATATGGATACAGTATTCAATTCACGGACGAATGGTCTGTGTTTGTATGTGTGTCTGTGTGGTTTTGTAGCTGTAGCGATAAAGCCAAAGATGTTCGGCTCAAGACCTTTTACATCTAAGAGAAATCGAAAAGCATATGTGCCTACAGTGTTAGCTTAGTTGTTGTGAATTTTCTACTAAGGAGAATCTTCATGTGTGTCTACGAGAAGCCTGCTAGGGTTGTAGCTTTGAAACCAAGGTGACTGCTGATAAAAAGCTTTTGAGAATCATGTTCTTTCCAAGGTATTTATTATACCCAGGACAAGACCTAGGTTAACATCGACAGCAGGAATTATTTACTTAAAATCTCATGTGCCCAGTACTTTTGCGATTCACTGTATATATTAACGTATATATTAGACCCGTGAAGCCAACCCGATATTTGATAGTTCGTAGAAATATTAAAGATACAGGCTAATGTTTCGTATTGAGCAAAGTCATGCGTTCGGATGACTCTATCAATGAAATGTTATTCACTTTTTTGGTCACCATTTCCCCGAAGATTATACTCCTGGAGTCAATGGCGCCGTTTTTTGATACGGATGGTAAGTGTTTGCATTTTCTTTATATCACTTTCGACCTGATGATAAAATCCGCCATTTTATTCAGAACAAATATAGAAAATCTTGACTGTGTGGAGCAATTACTGCTGTGTTTATTTACCGCGGCATACTAACATTTTTTTTTATCCTTAAGTATGCATTTTGGGCATATTACTGCTCGTTAAATCTCGAGCTGTCTACAGTCACAGAACATTTAAACATCTCAACAGGATTCTTTCAGAGAATTCCGCTTCAACATCAAAACAGACACACACCCGCATACACTCACACACACACACTTATTATATGACAAAATATAGTGTTAAGCGAATGTAAATATAAAAGTTGACATTGAAGTCAACACTCAGAGCTGACACTCTGTTTCATGCTTAAATGCAATCGTCAGGCTTGACCACTGCGCTTAACCATGAAACAGACTCTTGCCTCTTGATGTTGACTTCAATGTCCACTTTTTTTATATATATATATATATATATATATATATATATATATATATATATATATATATATATACGTATGTATATATATATATATATATATATATATATATATATATAAAGAAATGGACAAGGTCCGACAATTTATTTATTAAATACATTTTATCTATAAATAACAACGTTAGACATAAAAATGTCTTTAATAAATAATATATATATATATATATATATATATATATATATATATATAATTGAAAAAAATGGAAAAATAAAATATAAAGGCTAGTTACAGTAACTTATCAGTCGTCTATAACGAATATATATATATATATATATATATATATATATATATGAATAAAAATGACAATAGGAAAACTGGTAATTGCTGACGCGTTTTCGTCCAATGTGGACTTTATCAAAGCAAAATACGAAAATGAAATTAAATGAACAAAGTAACTAATTTCATTTTCGTATTTTGCTTTGATAAAGTCCACATTGACGAAACGCGTCAGCAATTACCAGTTTTCCTATTGTCATTTTTATTCATAAATATTGTCTTCTCTACTGATTAAATCGGAGAAATTTTCATATATATATATATATATATATATATATATATATATATATATATATATATATATATGTGTGTGTGTGTGTGTGTGCAAGTATGCAGAAAAATAGAAAAGAACACGTTAGGTAAATAATCCGGAGTTCCTTAGTATTTTTGTTTTTATTTTTAAGAAGACAGTGCTCCATACAGAAGTAAATACTGGCATATCTAGAGGAGGCAGTGTTATCTTTTGAGGGATTTCGTAAGTTCTTATCAAATATTTTTTTGTGGATTAATAAGGTTGTCTCTGATGGCATGCATTGTGCCTCTTCGGCCATTTTTGAATATCGTATATTCACGCGTCAAATTTATATCTCTTTATATTTCTTTTTAGATTTAAACTATATTTTATATGGCTATTCCTAAACTGAAGGAAATTCTGTTGATGTTAGGATATTTGTTTTTAAGATTATGGTTTGAAATACACACACACACACACACACACACACACACACACACACACACATATATATATATATACATACATACATACAGATATAGATATATATATATGAGATAACGATATATATTTTTATATATCAGAACATATATATATATATTTATATATATATATGTGTGTGTGTGTTTGTGTGCGTGTGTGTGTGTGTGTAACTTAATTAGGTACTATATCCCCATAATATGCATTCCCCTTTGACTCTTCAAATGTTGGAAGTATAACTAATTCTAGTATTTATATTCCCCCTCTATACCTCTTTACACAATATTTATATTTTATAAACTTTCTCCTCCTCTAAGATCTTCAAACCCTCTTTCCATTATACCTTTACTTCCGTTTATCTATATATTTTAAAGTTATTTTTAAACCATTTTTTTTATTCCTCTTTTAATTTTAAATTAAATTAATATTTCCTTCCTCATATAACCCAAAATTAATGTCATAAGGTTAATATTCGGGTTTAATTTTATAAAACTTCTTCCCTGTAAGACTAATACCTTCCACCCTACCCTGATCACTGTCTTGTGCATTTCGTCTGACTGAAACATTGAAATAAGTGAATTCAGTATTTGTTTTTCGACTGTTTTTGTTTTTTTCACAGTTAAGTTTCAATTTCTGACACGAACTCAGTCCACACCGCGGTTGATGAAACAGACGTTGGTGTTTTCATTTCCTATTTTTTTTTTTTTTGGAAGCTATTCCCCATAAGAGGTGATTTTAGATTTTATTGTTTATTAATTCTATGCTGTGTAATAATAAATACATCGAGCTCTTTTTGTGGATTAGATTTAATATTTTATATTACCCTGATCCATGATCTCACAGATTTGTTACCTTTATCTCCCTATATATGTGTGTGTGTTGTGTGTGTGAGAGAGTGTTCAACGATACAACAGGCGATTACTTCCCTTTGGTCAAGACAGTCACTTGACGGCCGCTTAATGAGGTCTCTTCATACAGTGATGAAAGTTGTCAGTCATTCATTCGGTTTTTCGATAGCCAGACCGAGCAAAAAAAAAAAAAAATGGGCAAAGTGCTGCTCTTCTCCCAGCGGAGTTTACAAGACGATTGGTGTTGTTACCTTTTGAGAATATATCTTCCCCAGATAATAAATGTAACTCCGACTAGCAGTCCTCAATTCGGAAAAAACTCAAGTTTCGCCGTTTCCTGTTCGTGGGATATAGTTGATGAATCCGGTTCGTTTGAATTTGGAGCCCTAAACGTGGCTTCTCCAGAAACATAGAGGAATCTCCATATTATATGTAAGACACTATTTTTCGTTCTCCTTTCACTCTGCTTATTATGTAGTTATACTATATTTCTCTGCGTAGGATACGTGTAAAAAATATATATATATATATATATATATATATATATATATATATATATATATATATATATATGTGTGAAAAATATATAGAAAATAGGCAAGAACTCGTTAGGTAAATAATCCAAAATTCTTTAGTATTTATGTTATTATTTTTTAAAAATAGTGCTCGATACAAAAGTAGAGCATAAATATAATTATATTTTTAAATATATATATATATATATATAATTATTTAAATTGGGAATGACAAACGTGCTTTGTTCTAAAGTTTCTTTAGAACAAAGCATGTTTGTCATTCCTTTTGCTTGCAGCTGTTCCGCCCGGGAACTACAGTGTTATTGTATAAAGGATATTATACTGCCCATAATAGGGGAAATGTAATTAAAGATTTCTTCCATAACTCTCTCCTATTATAGGTAGATATATATGCATATTTTTTAATTAAGGATAACACGCACAATGCTTGCTCGCTTCTATTGACAGTGTGAAGGTCTCACGCTATCGTAAGTGTTTTTAATTGTATTATTTTACAAAATTTTAAGATAAAAATTTATAGGGAATAAATATTTCTAAAATATAATGCTCTTCGTCCCTTGAATCTGAAAAAAAATATTAGTATATAGCAATATATTTCAGATGACACACACAAACACGTATATATATATATGTTGAAACTTGGATAAGCATGGAATAATAATAATACAACACAAAATGTACGTAAACAAAATGTATTGAAACAAGGAAAAGGTACACAATATTTACAATTAGTTTTGGTATATTCTTGGGAAGACTGTTCCTGCATAATGGGTTGACTAAATCGCAGTCGGGCAGAGTCTCTCGATTCGATCTCTTAATACTTCCTTTATCCCCCGTCTTCCCGGTACCAACCCATATTTATATGGTCGGTACTCCACTTATGTAAATTAGGTGTATCGTAACACAACACCCTCCTCCCAAGCCTTGGAATCCCTTTTGGATTTAAATTGGCTTTATATGGGTTGATGATTATGGCTATTTCTTTGTAGATCCATTTGCCTAATTTTTATTTTTCCGTTTTGGATTCACGTCCAATGGGTCCGTCAACTTCCGTTTCCTACCGGATCTTCTTGGTTCAGGTGTATTCTGTGGAGGTTCTACCTGAAACATATACATTATATCAATGGGATCTTCGTCCTCATCCGGTATACACTCTTCTTGCTCTATACCGTAATCTTTTTTTAGTTGGTTTGGTGCCTTTATGAGTATTCTTCGGCCCTTTAATTATGTAAATCAGGTCACCGATTCTCTTGTCCACTATGCCTCGTTCCCAGAACTCAACGTTGTTTTTATAGGAAAAACACCTCTCCGGGAGTGCATTATTTTTTTCTCGCTGTATACATGGTATTTTTTTACTATTTTTTCCTAGCAAAGCTTGTCAAACACTGACTTAATAGCGAACATTAGTTCAGCTGGTGCCATGTTTGAGTGTGTTCTCTGGTTTGGCGTGATTGACTTGTAAGAATTGCTGAGCCTTTTCCGTTGGAAAGGCTTTCTTCAGTCTTTAAAGTATCGACAAATCTTTCTGCGAGTCCATTATCGGATGATACGGAGGCGTCGTTATGTGGTTAATTTTTAACTCACAAAATTCCTTAAATTCTTCAGAAGTGAATTTTACACAAAATCTTTAGTTCATGCAAAAAAAATTGGACGTAGGCTTTTTTATACTTCCGGGTAAAAACTAATACCACTATTAAAATACTGGACCAGCGAAATAATGTAATCTTGTCCACGGATTCGTCTTGGGCCATGGTTTTGAATCTGCTAAAAAAATATGTTTTAGAATATAGCAATATCGCATTAAGCTTTTGTTCTATTAATAGATGACCCATATGAAAGTCGAAATTCTTTTCTGCACGTATACTCTCTCACCATATAATAAACTCCGTCACCTATTGAAAAAAATCTCCTGCACTTTTTTGGTCATTTGCTACCATTTTTTTTTTAATTTCTAAAATGAAATCATCGCTTTCAGCTTCTTTTTTAATTTCATTTAGCGTAATAGCTCTCTTTACAATGTTGATATATCATAATATATTTATATATATATATATATATATTATCTTTTTTGGATGATATGCTTTATGAAAATCATAATTGAGAAGAATGGTTCCCCCATCTTAGACCATTTGCTGTATAAACGGGTAATTTGAACCAAAAATAGTGATCAGTGGTTTATGATCCGTTTCAAGGATAAAATGTCTGCCGTGGATGTACCTGTGAAATTTTTGTATGGCAAAATGATAAGTGCCTCTTTTTCTATCTGAGATTAATCCTAAAAATGTGCAATTGGTTTTCAGAACCATCTGGCATTAAAACGCTCCTATCCCGTATGAACTAGTGTCACTTACTACAATATCCAGTTTTTTTAATGGGTTAAAAAGAGGTCGGACGTAAGCATTTTCTTTATTTCATCAAAGACATTACCTAAATGCCTTGTCTTTTTTTAGCAGTTCATTCAACAGCTCTTAAATTGTACAATTTTAATAAGCAAGCCCTAGAAAATCTTTTGTAGCAATAAAAGTGGGCGTCGGCATTTAATCGCAATGGTTTGCCATTTTTGTTGATTATGTGCCCTAAATACTTAATTTCCTCCAAACCAAATTCGCACTTTGACTCTTTGACTTTAAATCCAAAGTCCTGAATCTTTTAAATACTTATATATGTTATATATATGATGTATATATAAATATTCATGACGTCCATAGCTTGTTGAAAAAATGGCAGGTGCCACTTTAATACCAAAAGGAAGCCTGTTGTACTTGAATAACCCTCTATGCGTGTTTATATATATATATGGAGATGGCATCTGATAATCAATTTTTGAAAATATAATCCACCATTTAGCTTGTTATATATACTCGGTAATAATGGTATATTATAGTTCAACCCTGTCGAAAAAAAATCAACGCAGACTGACTTGGTTTGATTTCTTTTTTTATACACAATGCGCAGCCCATGAATTGATTCTACTTTCGAAATAATTATTTTTTTCAACCTATTAAGTTCTTCGTTAATTTTCTCTACACTTGCGAAAGGCACATTACGTTTCTTTTTAAAATTGGCATAGTATTTTCCTTTAATTCGAATTTGGCTTCAAACTTGTTACATCTTCCAAGACCAGGTGTGAAAGTTTCCGGAAACTTTATTTAATTCCTCATTAATGTCCTGTCTTGTTTGCGTATTACTTTCTACTTTTCTGCAGAAAGAGTTTAACGGTTTATCCACAATTCGAATGTTTCAATAAAATCTGTACCCATCAAGTTTTCTCCATTTTTCAGAATGAAAACTTTTATTTTTAACTATCCCGTTCAATTTCATGGGAAGTACAACCTCACCTTCGAATTTAATTTCCTTTGTCACTGTTCGAGCGCGTTTCGTTGACTTCAGGCCTTTTAAAATTTTCCATGTTTTATAGTTCATTATTCTTAAATCTCAGTCGACTTCCTCAAATCTCTATCTGATTTGATATTTGAATTTGTTTGTCTAATTCGGCTATTGACTTTTTTTCGTTTTACAACACGACCCTTTGTGACCAAAAAAATTTTTGTTTTTATATGGGCAATTTACCTCCCAGTGTCTTCCGTTGCACCGTCTACAATTAAATGGCGGAACCATTTTTTTCCCCTCATTCTTTTCATTTAATTTTTCTTGTCTATTTTTAAAATACGCCGAATTTTTTTAATCAAATTTTTTTCTGATGGGTAATTTGACTGTTTCTTCACTTTTTTAATATAAGCAATACCAGCTTCAATTTTTTGAGACTCTTTCTTTAAACTTCTGACACTTACTTTTAGGGTAAGGTTTTTTGTTAAGTTTACAAAACGTCTTATTTCGGCACTCTTACTGGATAAGTCCTTGAGCAAAAAATTAAAAAAAGGAATCTCTGCCAATCTGAAATTGTCACAATGTCTATTTTCGATGCAAATTAAGTAATCCTGATCGTCGGATTTAGCGAATTCATATAACCATCGCTTATGCCAAAAGAATATTTACAAACAACTCCTTTCAATTTCACTGTTTCCGAAAAAATTTGTTCTTCTCGGTAAATAAAATTTCAAAAAATAATTTCATTAGACTGACTTTTCTTGAAAAATGTCAGTGTGGAAAATATCTTCATTTCGTTTAAATCCGGCAAACGTGTCTGATATTTGAATTAAAAATGAGTTACTTTCATTTGCCTGATTGTTGTTTAATTTCTCCGATGTTAACTTTTGAAAAAACCTTGACGTTCCTGTTCCTTTACGTTCTCTCAACTCCTCTTGCCTTTCTTGGTAATATACTGTTCTTTAATAAAAGGCAATACTTTGTTGTTGCAGACTCAACTGCTGGATTTGACTGCTTGACTCAACTGCTGGGCTTTAAAAAAATCCATCTTTAGCTGATAGTGTTCATGCAACAAAGAATATTTTTAAAACAAAAGCAGACAAAAAAAATGGAAGGTTTTTAAAAGTCGACATGTTGTATTTGTGCTCCTTTTAATTCCATGCATGTTTTTTTTTTTTAGTCGGCCAGCTTTTTTTTTTTTTTTCCTTTTTAGTCGGCCAGCATTTTTTTTTTTTCGCCGTTATTTGTTTACGCCACCTTCCAGATTTTTTCTGAGTGAACGTTCCTTTAAACAGTCGTCCTTTAACTAGTTTTAACTGTCCAAACTTCAGAATACTTTTCCGTTCATTAGATGTTCGACTTTTAATTAATGATTTTTTTCTTCTTCAGCCTGGGTTCTTCCAAATTGTTGAAGGCTATTAAATTTTTTTTTTCCGTAACGTAAAGTTCTTTATACCTCGTCGCCATTGTTGAAACTTGGATAAGCATGGAATAAACAAAATGTACGTAAACAAAATTTATTGAAACAAGGAAAATACAATAAAGTTTTGGTATATTCTTGGGAAGACTGTTCCTGCATAATGGGTTGACTAAATCGCAGTCGGGCAGAGTCTCTCGATTCGATCTCTTAATACTTCCTTTTATCCCCCGTCTTCCGGTACCAACCCATTGGTCGGTACTCCACTTATGTAAATAGGTGTATTATATATAATGCAATGATATAATATGGTAATCCGTATGGAATTTCCAGGAGGATATAGATCCAAAGAAATATCAAAAGAAGAAACCAAAATTATTATTAATTAAAGAATATCAAACACTGAAAATCCCAAAAATTTCTCTAAAAATGCAGCTTTCAATTTTCAAGACCTACAAATAAAATCGTGGATTTTAAGTGTTTAATTTTCTTTAATTAATAATATAATATATATATATATATATATATATATATATATATATATATATATATTATATATATTATATATATATATTGTATATATATATATATATATATATATATATATATATATATATATATATATATATATATATATATATGTCTTAGTTATATATGCCTTAGTTTTATTGCACTTTTCATTTTACCATTCAGAGAAGATTATCTGTAACTGGATATCCATATTGAAAAAAAATGATGATTTAAATTTTCCAAGGTCTTCTCCTTATAATTAATACAAACATAAAGTCCTAAAAAAAAAGGAATTTCTCGAATTTTCATGAAATTAAATAAGTGTCGTGAAACATATGTAAAGAATATTTTACCAAGACTTTCAAAAAAAGAAACATTTCAAAAATAATTTCATTCACTTGTGAAAAATGTCGTGAAATTTCCATTTCTATCCGGCACGTGTCTGATATTTGAAAGAATTTCAAAAGGAGTGTGTTTTTCAGTGAAAAAAAAAAGACGTTCATATCTCTATACTGATTTATAGTACCATACTGGTGCCAAAAAATCGAGATTTTTAAACAAAAGTTGGAAGGTTTTAAAAGAATTGTGGTAATAATATGAGCACATCCCATCAGCCTTCTCGATTGTAACATCCGTCACAATAAAATAAATATTTTTCAGCACTAAAGCAGAACAAGTCAAATAAACCTTCATAAGTAAGATTTGATACTATATTATTATAAGGATTTAAAAATGATTTCTTACATAAAAAATCCTTTCATCTTTCCTCTTAATAATAATATAAATATTTGGGTACATTTTTATCATTTTGTCCATAGGCTATGTTTATAAATTGCTACGTGGTTTTTGAAATTTTGTGCCAGGAGATACGTCTTTGAACTTTTTATTTATCGTCTGCAGTACTTAAACTATTAAACATTGAAAAACAAAATTGCTTGATTCGCAAAAAAAATAAAACGACACATCTTTTGTTTAAAGAAACAATCTGATTTTTTTTTTATTTATGAATCGACGATAAGTGTTAAAGAAGCAGTAAAAACAACAAAAAACATTCCTGTAAGTATCCTTTATTTTCACATTACGAACTTCACTTGGAGAAACGACATATTGAAATCCAATCTAACAAGAGAACCTCTAATATTAATAAATTTAAACAAGCATATTACCTTACACCGATTTAATTGGCTATAATTTAAAAACCTATTTACATTTGAAATTTTTTTTTCAATGCCCTGGTGTGGGGGATTTGAAAACAGAATAGAAAATAAGCAGGACCTACCGTGGCGAGATATCGCTTTCATCTCAGTTAAATAATTTGCGGGTAAATTCTTTAGTTTCAAGTGCTCTCTTAGAGTTCCAAATACCTCTCGGCACTTTCGGACGAAAAATGGCTTAATTTCGTCTGCTGTTATGCAATCACTATTTTAAATACGAGATTGGGCCTCCTCGAGGCGGTGTAATGGTTAGCAAGCTTGTCTCGCTATAATAATTTACGACTGAGTTCGATCCTCACTGGGTGCCCTACACTGTTGGCCTTGTGCCACATCTAAGTTACGCTTGGAAAATCACAATAGCACTCGGCACTTTCGGACGAAAAAAGGCTTAATTTCGTGTGCTGTTATGCAATCACCATTTTAAATACAAGATTGGGCTCCTCGAGGCTGTGTAATGTTTAGCAAGCTTGTCTCGCTAGTAACAATTACGACTGAGTAGTGTGTCCGATCCTTACTTGGTGCTCCCTACTTTCGGCCTTGTGCCACATCTAAGCTACGATTGGAAAATCACTTTAAACACGAGAATATTGATAGTAAAAGAAGATTATTCTTATTATTATTATAAACTTTTCTTTTTAAGCTGCGTTTGTTTTATACTCACATTCAATCGTATTAAAACAAATGATCTCGGACAAGCGAAGGATTTGAATGTTTATACTTATGTGGAAAAACACATCAACAGCTGCATAAAATTTATACTAAACTATTTGATTAATTGCTTTTACTAACCAATCAACCAATGGAAAATTTCAAGATGATTACACCCTATCACCTACTCACGTCTCAGTTGCATTTCATTCACACCGGCTGCGTTTCATTCGTTTTGTCGCGTTGATTACCAGTACAACCGTTTTTTCTGAAAACAAGCCACGTTTGTACAAAGACGTGTTTATTTGTTTCCTATTTTTATACTTGAATGCAATTTTCAAACATAACTTGAATAAGAGAGGCATAATGTCGAAATATTGTTAAAGAATGTTTCTTTTCTTTTTCTTTTCTTAAATCGCGCTTTTTTTTAAATGTTGCAAAATATTGGAATAATTAAGTCAATCATTTTATTATTGTTATTTTTTTACTGTAAGATTCACCATGAACAAGGCCCAAGGGCCACACGAGGTAGAGGGTTATATTAATGGGTAGTTCAGACAGGGACGCTAATGACCAGATTAAGAGTGGAATGATTGAGGAAACATCTTTTTGGAAGTCTGTTCAACAGAGCATTTTGCTGGAAGAAGCTGTTCAAGTAGAACTTACTTCTCACATATGGAATACGGAGGGAATGTGGATGGTTTCATGCTAAATGGAATGACGGGTTTTAGCTGTGAAGATTAGACCTGCCGGAAACCAAGGAATGTAGTTTGTCCGAGCTCATTCCATAGAAGTAGCAGATAGGGCAGTGTCTTTATTATTATTATTATTATTATTATTATTATTATTATTATTATTATTTCCTTTGATTTCTGTTGTATAAATATTTTCCTCCGGGTCCCAAACACAGACCTAAGGCCAGAAATGGCTTCATGCCGATTTTCACTGAGCATTTGTTGACAAACAAACACACACACACACACACACACACACACACACACAAACACACACACACACACACACACACACACACACACACTTAAGATCACACATATTTTACATAGATAAGATACATTACAATCTGTATGTGGGCACTTCGATGTGGTGTAAGGGTTAGCAATCTTGTCTCGCTAGATCTATTACGAGTGAGATCGATCCTCACTGGGTGCTCCATACTTTCGGCATAGTGCCACATCTAAGCTACGCTTAGAAAATCACCATTATAATCTGCAGGGACAGCCATGTCAAGAAGAAAGCACGTTCTGTTTTTGTGGTCATTGATTACGATGCCTGGGCGATTAGCTTTGATTGTTCTGTCTGTGTGTATTGTCAAATCCCATAAAATTGTTCCAGGTCATCTATCTCTGTAACCGGGTCTGGCTGATACCAGTTTCTTGCAGTTTCCTTCCCGTAAAAGTGGCATATTTTCCAGTTCAGTTATTGGCCCTATCATGCTGAGTTTTCTATTCAGTGGTTGCCAGTACCGCGCAACCTGAAATGGTCAATTGTTTCTGGATATTTACCAAAAAATTTGCATTTCAGGTTTCAGTATGTCTGCTTGGTAATTTTGGGCAGAGAGCATTGGTACTGTGCAGCAAGAATAAAACCTTTTAACCCAGAACTACGTAACCACTGATGGGCATGTAGTTTATCTACATCAGCTTGTTTGGTATGGGCAGAATATTGACCATGGAGAGGGCTATCTTGCCATCGTTTTTGCATTTAGTACATTGCATTTGCTTTCTTTTTTTAGGTTCTTTGCTGCCGCAGTAAATGTATTATGGTTTATTTGCACTTCTTCGCCCAACTGAAAAATTCCTTTTTCAATTTATTGAATAAAGTTTCTTATTTTTGTCATGTTCTTTAACACAGATTATCATCCAGTCTTCTGTAGTTTCCAGGTATCTTTGAAGACCGATTGTAAGACAGTTGTAGTTGAACTAACCTTCTCCCTCTTTGAGATCTGAGCATATAAAGACGACGAACATCTGCCTTAGGATGGTGCGTGCAGTGGCAAATGAGAAGCCTTCTCGTTTTGACATCGATTCGCTTAATGTTAAATATGGTCCAAATAAGGATGTTGAGACTGTATTGCACCACTGGAACCGCCAAATTGTTTATGGCTGATATTCTGTTTCGTGAATTCAACTGTTGGATTCTTTTCTTACTTTCTCATTCATTTGGGTATGCTGTATTCTTTCTCATTTTTTGATATATATATATATATATATATATATATATATATATATATATATATATATGTTTTTCTTGTTCCAATTCCCTAATCTTTGTGACAAAATCTAGATTTATTATTATTATTATTATTATTATTATTATTATTTCCTTTGATTTCTGTTGTATACCCATTTCTTTCCTGGTCCCAAACAGAGAACTAAGGCCAGAAATGGCATCATGACATTTTTCACTAGGCATTTTTTAGGAATAAAAAAAACACACACACCTAAGATCACACATATTTTACATAGATAACGCATTTCATAAGGCTGTACTTGTGAGTACAATTTTTTGTATTTCTTTAATGCACGGGCTGCCAGGAATCCCTGCATTGAGTCTATTGGAATATTTTTCAACCAATTCAATGGCTCCAACTCCAACTGGAGTTTTTGATGTCCTCATGTGCCACATTTTGGAGATTTCAAGGTTCTTGAAGTTTGATAGTTTTTGAATATCTTCAAATATACATTACATTCTGCAAGGACTGCCATATCTGTCTATATTTCTGAGATGAGACATTATGTACATTATTTACATTATTCGGACTATTTTCCTCATCTTTGTCGCCATATTTATTAAAACATGCAATGATAACAGCAAAAATATATATATATATATATATATATATATATATATATATATATATATATATATTATACTCACAAGGCTTAGGTCAAGTCGTGGTATGGTTTTCAGCCAATTTCGAATATGAGTGACCAGTTATTATATATATATATATATATATATATATATATATATGTGTGTGTGTGTGTGTGTGTGTGTGTGTGTGTGTGTCTGTGTCTCTGTGCGTGTATTTGGGTAGCAACCTCCCAAACATCTTTCATTGTAAACGGCTGACGAGGAAAATTTAATTAATCTTTTATTGCTTTGTTTTTTTTTGTTGTTTTTTTGTTTTTTGTTTTTTTGCAGAATTCTAATATTTTCCCGTTTTTCAGGGGTTAAAGAATATAACAATTTAGCATAATTATCATTTACTATATAATTGTTCTGAGTGCTTTAGTCTAGTTCTATAGCCATTATCAAGGATGTTGTTTGGATGTTGAATTTCTATGGCTTCTACATAGTAGTTTTGCTGTGTGAAGTACTTGCCGCGGTGGCTGTATGCTTTTTTTTTAGCGTTCTCGTGCTATGCGCGACCGGTTGACCTGGGAATCACTTCTATTTTTAGAAAACTTTTAACACGTCGTCTCCAAACCTAAACAGTGTAAGATTGATAGCAGGAGAATGGTATTCAATAATCAGTGCCTCCCTAATGAAGTTGTGTACGACTACCTGACTTGAAAATAATCTTTGCATTATCGACTAGAATTTTCCTTAAAGGTTTTTGTTAATTATGAGTAAATATATAGATATGTGTGTATGTGTTTGTCTGTGTGTATGCATCTGTGTGCAATATCTGGCAGCTTATTTCTCTAACATATTTATCTGCAGGAATGTTTTCATTGATAACCGTTCCATAAACCTGCTCTGGCATGTTTCTTAAACAACCACAAAGCGACACGTGGTTTATATTGCAACTATGACGAACAAACCTTAGTTCTAGTTTCTGGGAGGGACGGACACATAATCTGGCGTTGTTAGTAGTTGGACAAACCTGTTACGCTCAAACTCTCGGTCACGATGGCTAGTAACTTCGTGCTTGCTCAATTACAAGAATTATAAGACACTGTCATTTTAGGCTTTAAAAAGTAGTATTTTTCCTTGTCTTCATCATAATGATTTTATTCCTCAGTCGATGGTAAGGGTTGTTCAGAGCGATTGGGAGGTTAATTTATTATTCCAATGTCTTATTTCAAATGAAATTTGTGTGTGTAAGTGCCCGAGCACATGTAAGTCATTCATATATGTTCTAAAATAAAATAAGACATATCTCGGCTGATTTACAGGCAAATACTTAAGAGCGAGAACCGGATGTAAACGGGACAAAGCCCCATCACAAAATGACCATTATCTTTCTTTACAAATGTTCCCGACACACGTGTTCCGGTCGAAAAATAAAATAATATTTAAAGTGATCTATTTTTCGTCCAATAAAAATGCTTCCCTCCTAATTATACTCGCTTCGTTTCTCGAGCCTGTTAAGCGATAAAAAAACGCTATAAAAGGGGTCACACGGAAGTTCAAAAGGCAGTCCACAGGTGCCCAGGATAGAGACCTGTCACGTTCAGCTGCTGACAGCAGGGGAGCGCCAACCACCGTCAACATGTGTGAACTACTATGAGCGATCAACCCAAATCCGAAGCCGGCTTATGAACTTTACCACAAGGTAGCTGTCCCAAACCCACACGTTCCTGTTGAAATAAACCACGTAAATCTATTTCTGCTGTTGTCGTATTTCTTTCTTGCAACCATACGCTTGTCTATAACATATACAACACTGATATATGCACATACATTTGATACGCGCATACAAAGACACACGAAAACTGTGTTGAACAGAGAACCCGGTTTCTGTTCATCATAAAGATTAGATATTAAAAAAGTGTACGTGGAAAGAGCTAACGGAACGAAACACCTCAAAAATAAATTTTCATTATATACAGACTGCTGGCAACCCATTTGTTCCAGATTTATCATATATTTCAGCTGTAAATAATTACTAATTCATATTTCTATTAAAATGATTTAAGACCACTACAGTGAAAACCTTTGAAATGCATTTGCGAATCACAATTATTTGCAATGTATTTCTATAGAATTAATTTCTGGTCACTGGGAATCCATTTGAGGGGATGAAGAATGTGCACACCTCCATTTTTACCTGACGAATTCACGTGACTACTCGTTGGGGAGAATAATTTAGTTGCCTCTGAGACCACAAGGAAGACCGATCTGCTAAGCATCGGCGGTTTGGCGAATGATCGCATGCCATGCGGCCTAAATAAGAACATAACATTTATCCCCACGACTGAGATGTGTCCCTCCTAGCAACTTTACAAGTGAAACTTTCAATTTATTCTTCCTTTCACGTACCACTTACTTTTTTTCATATGCGTTATCAATTTCTCAGTGTGGGACCAATTGCCACGAATATATATATATATATATATATATATATATATATATATATATATATATATATATATATATATATAGATATATATACAGATAATATTAGTGGTTACTATACATACATATATGTACATATATCTAAAACAAACAAATATATATACAAACGTACATACACATATATATATATATATGTGTGTGTGTGTGTGTGTGTGTGTGTGTAAAAAAATTCCAAGTGGATAGAATCCAGGTAGAACACAATGTCCAGGACAGAGTAAGAATATAATAAAAAGGCTTAAACACTAATATTCCATGGTCATAATTTATTACATTGCAGTCGTAAATACGATCCAATTCATCAGATCTACTAATTTGTAGGTCGGATGAATTGGATCGTATTTACGAGTCCAATGTAATAAATTATGACCATGCAGTACTACTGTTTAAGCCTTTTTAATGAGCTATTACAGTCCTTCATGGCAATGTGTTAAGATGTTAGTATATCGTGGGTGACTAATGCCTATAATTGGCGTTGGAGAATAGAGAAAACTAAGATATTTCTACCGTCTTTCCAAGTACGCCCTTCATTCTTGTCTTTCCATTAATTTCTATTGTAAAAGACTCAAATTGTTTCTACATTAAAGAGATTCAATGCATTTTTATAGTAAAACGCTTATTAAAATTTATCTATTTGTACTCAAAGAAGATATTTCCTGGAGATTTCGAAGAACGTACCACCACTCTTGCAGATAAGATCATCTCCTCAGCACTCGTCCACAAGAATAAAAAACATAAATAGAACTTGATGATTTTTTTAACGATCAAAATTCTAATCCAGGAATTCTGAAGACTCAAGAATTTGGTTATCTCCTTCCACTTGCAAGAACGACGGACAAAAATTAGTTTCCTTTTGCTTGGCAATAAAATTCCCAGCTGGGTGCCAGTCATAAGCCAACCACCTTATCGAACAACCATCTCCCACCCCCTCCCTCGTTCATCACCAAAAAAAAAAAAAAAAAAAAAAAAGAAGAAGAAAAAAAGAAGCCGGCTTTCTAACACGCCTGCTTTCCTAATAAGACGCAACAGGACTAAACAGTCCTTCCTCTTTTAACATCTGCTTGCTGAAACGCAGAAAATAACGCAAGCCTTTAACAGGTATTTTCTTGCTAATTTATTATGGGATCTTGGGAAAAGATCTTGCTGTTGGAATAATCTATTTCGCACACGGTTTGCGTTGATATTGAAATTACATCGGCTAAGAGATTTTACAAGCAAAGGTTATGTTCGGGTTAATCATATTATAATGATTTGCCTTCCCGTTTGATTCTGTCTGGATTGCCTAAATCATGGAAAATAAATTTACATCATCAAACATTTTCTATTATAATAGAAGCTAACTGTAAAAACATGCCTCTAAATAATACACAGAGAGTGATATATAAATCACCCGTATAGTCACAGATTATAATTTCGCTTCTTTGCATACTGCCAAAAAAAATCACAAAAATCGGAATGTCAAAAAGACGGTTTTTCCCTTGACACTACTATTATTTTAACTACCTTCACTCCTCAGCAAGTTTTATTGTTTTAAAAGGCGATGATTAGAATTGTAATAAAACCTAAACATATTAAAGGGAATTTATACATTTTTTTTGTTCTTTGGAATTGACAACAATATAATAAACACTATTTTTTTATTAGAATGTTTATTTAAACTAATTATTTATTAGCATGTATGTTTGAATGGTTGGCAAAACATTGGCTAATTGCCAATTGATTCGAACTTTATAAAATGGTAAATAATAAAAATGTCCTTATAGTTGGTTCACATATTTTAATAATTTAGGAATTGTTTATAAATTTATGGATAAAAAATATTTTCATATTTATCTCTTTATAAATCGGTAAAGAATAAATATTGCATTAGTTTTAATTGTAATAGTTTTTATGATGTTGTTAATAGTGTTTAATATTGTTGTAAAATCTCAATGACAAAGAAAAGATATAAATTCATTTACATCATATGTTTAGATTACACGTTCTTACAGGAATCCTAACCCTAAACATGAACACAACAGTAATGAACAGAAAACACATGGTCAACGCATGTAATCGTTTTCAGAAAACGTATCATCGAGACTTATTTTAATGTATGTATGTAAGAACGTGGGGAGTAAATTCTCTAAAAATATATTACTATCTATATTAATATGATATAACCATATATATATATATATATATATATATATATATATATATATATATATATATATATATATACACACACACACATATGCATAAGGTGCGATGGATGAATTGACGTCTAATTTACGCAAAAATGAAAATAACACTGACATCACATTTTAACAGATATATTTACCAAAATTACACAAAAATATCTTGAAATACAAAAGAGTAGATTCATTCAATAAAATCAACATTGGCTTCAACCGCGGCCTCTAGGCGACTTCGGAATCTTCCGCAACTCTTCCTGGCATTTTCCATGTTGGTGAATGCTGACATAATCCTTGCCTTCATTTCATCTTTGGTGTCACAAGGAGTTTTATTGGTCTCTCACTCAATTGCGACCACGCGTGGTGTGCGTGGACACAATTACTAGAGGCGAGGATATGTTTGTTTTATGTTGTGGATTTGTTGCAGTTTTGTTGAAGTTACATTTTGGAATACAGTCTGATTTCTTTAATTAATTGTAGGATATTATATGGATTAGTGTCATGAAAAAGTTCTTTCATGTTGGTTGTTTGGTTGGTTTAGTTTAGCGGCATATCAACCTCTATGGGTTATTTAATACCAGAATTTAAATATTGTGTATGCATTTGTATGGCTTTAACTACAGCTAAAATATTTTGCTGGCCATTTTTGCTATAAAAATGTATTGCACATTTTTGCTTTAAAAATGTATTCCTACACTTTCATAGTGTTTTGTTCTTGCTTGTAGGTTTCCTATTTGTCCATAGCTGGGGCCCTAACATGTGCTACCACTCCGACTCAGGATGGACTGAGTCGGAGTGGTAGCACTTATACTTTTTTTTTGTTCTTTGGAATTGACAACAATATAATAAACACTATTTTTAAAATTGAAAAGAAAAAAAAAAATTATAAAAGAAGGTTTAAATGCTCTATTAACTATTGTAGTCAGATATGGAATACAAAGATATATTACAAGAGAAATATAATACAAAGAAGTAAAAGTATTAGTAATGACTATCAGATTTGGTTAGAGTGAACTATGTTGTCTTGACAAATATCACTATTCCAATGTCCTTACAATATGCTCTCAAGAACAATTTAAAGATGGTTCCACGATCCTCGAACCCTTCCATCTCTCAATCAGTGGCCTTGCTACTGGATGTATTTTATCGTCATACCCATGACATGGGGTGTGGTCGAGAGGGAAGTAAATCAACACCCCCATAACACTATATAATCTCTGAAATCCACCATAAATAGCACAATGTTCAAAACAGACTACCCAAGTCGGGCATGTTAACGTTTATCATCTCATATCGAAGCACACATCAATACTACCGGCGGATTCGTTAAGTTAATGCAACAAGGAGAGTTGCATGATTGTTCATTTCAATTCTTTCTGAAATAAAGCTCTTTTTTGATAACTTATACGTCCTTTGGCTAAATCCATGCATGTGTCCTCAAAGAACTGAGCAACCGTGAATAGTATGTGTGAATAGTGTAGAGATTAGCGACCTGGAATGAACAACCGGTGAGCAGAGTTCGAATTCCTGCTGATATCGTAACGTTCACTTTTGCACAAATACCCTTGAAAATCGTATGAATCCAAATATTTCCCCTCAGCTATGGGTTAAACAGTATCGCGGTTGCAACCAGTCTAGTAGAAGGAAAACACTTAATTCAAAACAAGCCTGAAGAGTGATTGACTCTCTGATGCTCTCTTACCGTAGACAAGCCATTGCTGGTATGTCTTTACCACCTACGGTACATCTACGATTCTAATGGGTTATGGAACTTGTGACGAGTATATGCAGGATATATGTTATGGTCTACGTTCCTTGTACCACGGTGATGGTCCAAGGTTAGAACCAATGAAAGAATATCACGAACACAGGTATGGAATACAAAGATATATTACAAGAGAAATATAATACAAAGAAGTAGAAGTATTAGTAATGACTATCAGATTTGGTTAGAGTGAACTATGTTGTCTTGACAAATATCACTATTCCAATGTCCTTACAATATGCTCTCAATTATCTCTCCTCGTCTTACAACATCCTCATACCGCTTGAGAGGCGCAGTATTATAATGTCAGGAATAGTCCATTATTATTATGGGTAAGTTCCTATAACAATATATTATCGCAAACCTCTCTCCTGGACTCATTATCAACCACAAAGGATACAGAAATATTACTACAATAAATACTTGTCAATAACACAATAATATTCAACAAACCAAATTGTGAACAAAGATTACAAATTTTGGAAGCCATCCATATTAAATCAAAATAACCAAGCTAAATTAACAAAATCACCTATCATTCTGGAAGAAGCATTCAAAAATGAATTTCAATTCTCAATATTCGAAATACACCATGGTCACGTGACATCACAGTGCTCAAAATTAAAATTAACATTACTATCGCATAACAACCCAAATATTCTGCAATGTAAACAGTCAGACAGGTTCAGACTGGAGAGGGGGGTATTTTGGTCGACGTTACTAGAACAGACAGACAAGCGAAATAAGTAAAGGATTCATTTTTATTATAATATATTTGAAATTATGCTGTGTTCATAATCAAATCTTAAAAACTTTCACTAAATAATAATGCAAGTATTTAAATATATTTATATAAATGTGCATGTTATTATCATAATTATATTTATCTATTAAAAGAATATTAGATTCTCTAGAAATAAATCTTACTTTAGAATGTCAAGTAATGAAGTAGTAGTTCATTCTATAAATGACTTTCGATTTAAGAATCGGAAAAATATCCCAAATTCATATTTAATTAGAATTTATTCATTAACATAGTCTTATACCGGAACATACCTATTCTATTGTAAATAGACACTCCCATAGATAATAAGTAGTAGTAGTAGAAGTCGCCAGGGAGCTCAGTGAGTTGAGTGAGTCAGTCGATGTCGGACATTAAAGTATAAACCATCACAACTAGATTGCTGCGTCATTAACTATTATTTTCAAGTTCCTAACGTTTTGTACTGTCGAACCTAATTTAGGACCGACTTAGTGAAATACAAGCCTCCACTGTGAAAACTACTCTACAACACACATAGGCTCCATCTTTTTCAATAACCACCCAACAATTCACAAATTTTATTAGAACGTTTTGGTAAAAGTCTTTAAGCTTGGAGGAAAAGAATACAGAGAGAGTAGTTTCTACCCCTTCAAGTTCTCTTTGCTAAATAGAGTCAGGATTATCATGATGGAGCATCAGACTTTTACAACTGATGAAAATGAACTTCTTTTCTTGCAATGGTGACGATGTAGGAGAGGAGGCTACTTTGATGACATATTGCATGGATATATATATGGCCTGGAGCCGCTTCTGTTTGCCTCGGGGTTCTTGATAAGAGCCAGAGACGGATATGCAATATAATTGGCCCTGATTTGGCATCTCGTCCGCAGTCGCTCTCTCACAGCCGTGCCGTCGCCTCTCTCTGTCTTTTTTACAAATACTTTCATGGTAATTGCTCCGATGAGCCGCTTTCGTTGGTTCCAAAACTTCGCGAATTCAAGCGTCCTACGAGGCTGGCTTCCCGCTCTCACCCTTTCACTGTTGAAACTGTTAAATGTAGCCGCCTCTTCTACTCCAATAGCTTCATATCTCGCACCTCTCGCCCGTGGAACTCCCTTCCCTATTCCTGTTTCCCTGATAGCTATAATCTCCAACTATTCAAATGTAACGTCAATCGACATCTCCAGTTGTCTTGAACTATCCATTATCCTTCACCTCATCCTTTTCTCTATCATTCCTATCTTCTCTCGCTCCAAATCCTCTATAAACCCCTTGCATGCTAGTGGCTTCCCCACGTTGCTAGGGGTGAAATTATTAGGATAAAAATGATCTTGAATACAAAATCAATATACGTCAACATTGCGATTGATCAAAATGAACCTTTTATAAAACAAGGTTTAAATGCTCTATTAACTATTGTAGTTGGAATATTGATTGGAAGCAACAGCGAGCCTACCCTTAATTTTCGTCTATCATGATGGACAGGTGACCCCTCGGGCAGGACCCGTGCTTTGAACGCCTTCTGGAACTTAAACTCACCCCAAATCTCAAGTGGCATTTGTACATAGAGTAACATTGAGTAACTTGTACATCGCTAAAGACGCTGGAAATAGGTCAGTCCCCTGTACCGCTTCGGGAAGTACCTGACTCCTGTTATCATTTACTATTAGAAGAGCTACATGAGGCCGAAAATGGAACTGCTTAGTGTCCACCTTCCAGTCTCAATAGAGTTCAAAAGCCTCTACGCGGCATTGTGGGTGATGAATTGCTTTCCGCCTTACGATCCCTGTACAACAGATTAAACATCGCAAGTTTTGTACTGCTCTCTCTCTCTCTATTTACATAGAAAGAGATTATACGAACTACATTCCTTTGTTCCACCAGTTCTAACCTTCACGGCTAAGACCCGCTATGGCGCGCCGATTGCAGGGAAACCACTCTCATTCCCTTCGTATTATAGTGGGGAGATGTAAGTTCCAATCGAGCAGTTTCTTCCCATCGTTATTTTGTGGAACTGACTCCTAATACGATACTTCCCCAAATACGACTAACTTAACATGTTCAAGTCTAAGGATAAACGTTATAATCCTTACGTATACTCATAATCTTAGCTTCTTACCGCTTACTCTGTAAAATTCTATCTCGATTGTCACTTGGGCCTTGTACAGAGTAATCATTCAAAAAAAACACACAAAGTAGACAACCAAACATTTAACAAAATCTCCTTGTATGTAGGTTCATTTTGGGTTGTATCTGCGCTTATCACCCTTTGGTAGAGATAAGTCACGTGTGTCACATGGCAACTGCTTAGTGACGTCATTCTATACAGTGACGAGAGCAACAATCAATTTCAGTTTGTTTTTAAGCACACAATTTAGACCGGGCTAAATCTGCCTCCCCAGCAGCTTACAATCCCATGATGTCGTTTCCCTTTGGGAATATATTTTTCCTAGATATAGAAAGAAACTACAGCTCGCCGTTCTCAATTTGGGAAATCCCTAGATTTGCTGTTTCCAGTTCGGGGAGTTATATCATAGCCTGGGACATAGTAGATGAATCCGACTTGTTTGAATCTGGAGCCCTATACATGGCTTTTACAGACAGAGGAATATTTCCGTATTATATGTAAGACTCTTCCATTTTGTTTCTCCTTCCACTCGGCTTTGCTGTGTAGAATTATGTGATATATATTTTTTTTTTTGAAAGAAGATTAAAATTTATTGAAACAAAACAAGTACTGTTGACCACTGATGACAATTCCAGAACAACGTAACAATAAACAATTTTTTCTAACCTCTGCCAGCCGCAGTGATGGAGAAAGCATTACCTCGAACCATCGCCAGTGAGACACGCTGCAAGAGCCACTCCATTTCGCGAGGCTCGTCCCTTCATCGAGACGCAATCGCGCCAATCCTCCGAAGGAACGCCATCGAACGAGGGCCAATAACCCCTGAAGTCTTCACTGCCACAGGAGTAAAAAAAAAAATCCATCAGCAAGAGAAGAATATTTAACTATTTTTTTCATCTCTGCGTCCCGGGCGACGGATCCTGGCTCAACCGCGGAACTGATCAAATTACCGACTGAAAATGTATCCGTACAGGTCGCATCCCAAATCAACGACTTCCCCATTTTAAAAGGGAAAATGATAATGCCATCCGGCCGCTTTCCATCACCGCGGTCGAGGCCTACGGGTTCGATTTGGGAAGGGAACCCAGCTGCATCCAAAAGTCTCTCAGAGAAACAAGCAAGTTTCTCATTCTTTTACCTTTCAGCCATTCCGTTCCGTCTGTGAAATACGATGTTATTACATCATGGATATATTAATGCTAATTGGACACCTCGCCGTGGTGTAATGGTTAGAAAGCTTGTCTTGCTAGATCAATTACGACTGAGTAGTGAGTTCGATCCTCACTGGGTGCCCCATACTTTCGGCCTTGTGCCACATCTAAGCCGAGCTTAGAAAATCACTATATTAATGCCCATAACGAGAGCAATACGAATGGGAGAATAAAACCTTTCTTTTATAGCTCTCTTCCGTTACATACTTTATACTGTTCACTTCTACTTAGGCATTTTCCGCATCATTTCATATTCTTGTAAAATACCTACTCTATAATCAATAAATAATCGCCGATCTAAGACTGAGAAGAATTAACTAAACCCATATTTAATTAGAATTCATTCATTAATATATATTCCATCAGTATCAATAATTTTATAACGATTCATCACTTTCACAAAAACCTTTTATCTTTTAGCTTAGAGGAAAAACATATATGAAGTGAAGTTTGCCCCTTTTCATGTGTTTTAAGAACAAGTCCTTCAGATTTTTTGTGTAAACACAGAAACATGGCAGTAATCAGATGAAGCGAGATCTGGAGAATAAAGATTGTGGGAAATGTTTTACCAAGCCAAGTCTTTAAACTTTTCATTTGTGATGTTTGCAGTATGGGTCCGTGCATTATGATGGAACACCACAGCTTTTACGATTGATCAAACTGAGTCTTTTTTTTTTTTTTTTTTTTGCAGATAAGTTTTTAAGCGTTTTAACTGCTGACAGCTGAGGTCTGTGGTAATCATAACATTGACTAGCAGCAACCCAAAGTGGACCAAAACAACGCATTCCCCTCCCAAACCTAAAACTTTCCTTGGATGGATATCCATTTTGAGTCGTGTTGGCCTCTAATATATCATTGTCTGCACCGCTATCCTTTGTAAATTATACATTCTTTTTGGGACAATTGCTAATCCGCTTCAAAGTAGCGGGATGCTTCCACAAGAGGGAATAGACATGTTGATATGCAGTTGGGCTTTCCTTTTGGTGTATGCCATATCAAAAGCAATTTATGTTCTGAATTTAGATGACAATCAATCATTGAAAGTTGTTGCAGATGACGGTTAACAATAAGAGTTTTTAAACTAAATCTTTAGCCCTACCAGCCGGAATCTTATCGATTTCAAACAAAAGTAAGTTATCGTTAAACTCAATAGGACGGAGCCTTCCTTAAATTCAAGTCATATTTTCTAAACATCTCCAATTTATATTTGAAGAATCTTTCCCATAAGAACCATAGATATTCCGGGTTGATATCTGCAGTATCATTGCCTTTATAATCTTATAGATCATTACCTGTCTGAAATGATCTGTAGGCACGTCCGTAGGAAGGTCATATTAGTAACTAAGTTACTGGAATCGTAATGCAACACTGTAACTGACTCATTTAAAACTATACGAATTATGCTAAAATATATTATCATTTATGTTTAATACAGGGCGTCTCTAAATTCTGGGTACATAGGAAATCTCATTAACAGTATATTTTTTATTTCCACAGATGAAACATGGTTTTTGTCGAAAGAAGAACGAATTGACTTCTTGTTCTAGGGTACGCTAAAGAAGAATGTGTACTCAATGTAAATCACAGATGCAACACACTTGATTGAACGTATAAAGAGTGAATGTGCTAAAATTGATGGCGATGTTGGGTTATTGCATTGAGTTCACGTAAATCTTACAAAGTGCATCAACCTTTGCATCACAAACGATGGAAATCATATTGAAGAGAATATTTGTTAATATTCCAATTCAATAAAATATTGAGTATGTTTTTTTTTTTGAAAATATGCATTTTTGCTTATGTGCTTATTTAGGGATACCCTGTAGAATGGCGGAGTTATTATCCACATTATCACTACCAAATTTCGAACATTACTTATGGGATGACCTGATATAAAAAGTCGTCATTTGAAGATTCTTCGTGAACGATCGTCAAGAATAAATGTCGATTCGTGATGCATTATTGTCTTTAAATTTTTTTTATATCATTTCACCCCAAGGAAGGCAATGAATCAACTAGGACGTAGGGGATTACTGAGTGTTAGAGAATATGACAAAAACTACTTTTAAGGAGAGAGGATAATAAAAACAAGAATTAAGAAAATAGAAGATGACGATTGAGATTGAATTTAAATCTTTGAAGGTCAAAATTTACTGGAAAGCAAACTGCCGCAACAGAATACCACAAGCTAGAAGTGGGACAGAAGGAACTATTAGCATAGAACTTACGGTTATATCTAGCCATTTCAATTACAAAATGATGAAACCTTGCTGCCAATCTAGTACCGTGCTTAAATTCATAATGTCTAGATATAGCGGAAAGTTATATCAGAGCAACTACCGTGAAAGTATTTATAGAAAAGTTAGAAGAAAGCTACTTCACGGCGGTGGGGAAATGAGGAAATCCAAGGTACCAGGTAAGAACTAATAACATTGCAGATTTTGTCAAGGATCTCTAGTTAAATAACAAGTGTACTAGACAAGATGTGTCTGCAATATTCAAATCAAGGACGAATGGTATGTAAGTATGTAATGACTTATAAATATGTAAGGTAAGTTCTAGTAAGAAAATTGTTTAGCACGAGATAGAGTACCAACTTTCTTAGCTGCAGACTTAGCAATTGATTCAATATAGTCTGTCCACTTCATATCAGCTGAAATTCATAATGAATCGTCATAAAATAAAATCTTTTTGGACAGGTTAGCGCTTATGTTTGTTTCTATTTGTTTACTTACATGACAGTGCTAAAAAGGTTTCGATCCGAACGACTTCACAATATCTCTTAAGCTGAAGCCATCTTTTGTAAATGAAAAAACAATAATATCGTAGGATTAACTTTTCTATAGCACCACGAATATTTCGGGTTGCATCTACAGCAATATTGCCTTTGAACAGGGGTAGATGTTTATCGCTATTTTCCTATTTAAGATCGGGTTTCCAGTTCCTTCTACTTTCACTCTATACTTCTAACGTCTCAGTCTGAACTGAGTTTTTATTTACTAATTATTTTTCTCCTCAATAAGAGTAGATAGGTTTGCCTATCGTCTGGTTCACAATCCTCCACGGTCTTTTGAACAGATGTAGAGATACACCCCTTGTTTCCTGTTTAGGATTAGGTTTCTGGTTCCTTCTGAAGTTTTTTCGTTCTCTTTCACTCACAGTAACTCCTTCGATCTTAGGGGCATTGATAGAAAAAAATACCTGCCTTATGTCCTCTGCAGGCACATCCACCTTTAAGAGGGTCAAACAGGTACTAGCTTCTGTTATAAGAAATTAAGCATATTTTTTTTAAATTGCCATATGCTGTCGTGACGATGGCGATCATGATCGTCTTTATTATCTGTGAATTGCCATGATTTCTTGGGAAAGAGGTTTCCTGTTACCTTATCTTTAACTTAGAGCTTGGGGATAGGGAGAAGATATGGTTTCATGCCTTTCGCATAGTGCATTTGTCCGAAAAAGAATGAGGACCAGATGAGGGCGTTTCCGCCTTCAGCGATGATAACCGTTCCATTAATCAACAGACATTTTAAAATAACGACAAAATATTCAATCGATCGCTATTTTCCCAGTCGATGTCGTCATTTTTTCAGTTGTCGTCTCCGCTGTATAGAGTCATGCATTATTATCATGATAGAACATCTGTTTGTGGCACATCTCAAAAGCTGAAACCACCTTCTTTTATAAAAATATTTCCGGTAAGTTTCGGCAATTTCCGTCATTTAAAGTATATATCCTCTTTATACAATGACTATATCCGGTCATTTGTGCAGCATTACTGCCCTTTCTGAATACACAGACCATTATTTTTTTTCTATAGACACATCCATCTTTAATAAGGTCAAGTTAATAACTAAGTTGAGTCGTACTGTGACAACGTAACTTCACCGTCTAAAACTGCAAATAGACACTATTTAGTGAGCTTGTGTAAATAGATGGAAGAACGAGGCGTGTGTGAGATAATAAAAAGACAAAAGAGATACAAAATATAAGAAGTTGTGGAGAGCTATGATCGCACACGTCCTGAAATGACTCGGTACATATAAGCTGACCTTGTACATATAATGAATATATCGTGTTGTTTATGCGAAGTAATTGTCTCTTCTAATCTCATAGAGGATTACTTATCTTATAAGGTTTGGAGACACACCCATCTTCGGTTGGTTGGTGGGGGTCTGTCAAGTTAATAACTGATTTGATTCGTACTGTGACAACAGTATGAACATCCAAATCTAGAGATACAATTCTTTAAGAGGGTCAAATTATCAGCTAGGTTAGATGAGTCATAATATCCGGGCTTAAAATTTCAAATATACATTACCTTGTATTTTTACTATCTAATCATTTCTGAATAGCGAAATATTAACTACTAGCAGTAGAGCCCGGCGTTGCCCGGGGATGTAACAGTAAGAGATAGATCAAGTATCGACCATCATAAAAACTGAAAAATAAAATTGACAAAGATTATTGTTTAAGGTTGACGGACACGCATGTCTTAATTAGTTTTATTATTTTTTTTTTTTACAAATTGGTCAAACCCAAACTCAAACAAAAACAATGTTTTCAATCGTTATGAGTCTACCGATTGTAAATGGAATTTTTAAACTCATATCGAGTTATACTGAATGTAAAAATAAAGAAAAAAGTGTGCAAGACAATAAGAAACACTACCTGCCAAAAAAAAGTGAAGTTTTGTTGAAGTCGGTTGAAAAATGTAGGAAATCCGATCCCATATATAAACGAACACACACACACACACACACACAAACAACCTGTTTTATAAGTATAACTCGATATTAATAAGTATAACTCGATATGAGTTGTCCCCCTTTCATTCTGCGAAAGCGATGCCTCTTAATCGTGTTTTCAAATTGATTTAATGCAAAAACAATAGTGTTTTTTCAATTTTTGGCGCTGTCAGAACCACCACAAGGTAATTTTACGTAGTCCTGTGAAGTTTTGTTGAAATCGGTTGAAAAATGTAGGAAATCCGATCCAATATATAAACGTACACACACACACACACACACACACACACACACACACACACACACACACACACACACACACACCAACCTGGGTTTTATAATAAGTAAGATATAGTTTTTACACATGTATTTGTATTAATGATATTGGTAATATTAAGCGTTTCCTTATAAGGAAACGTTCCGCATTTTTTGACCGAGCAGCCAGTGCCTCTGTCGGTTGACATTTATGAAATCTGTCCTTTATAAGAATTTTTCAAGAATATACATTTCCCAAATCCAGAAGCTGTTACCGCTCTTACCAGTATTGATTGGGGGGGGGTCCTTTAATATTTTATTTGAAGTAGTGTGGATTGTCAACATCTTGATGATGTCATTATTTTCTTTTCATGTGATATCCATTTTAGTTGTTGTTGCTGTTGAAAATCTTCATGTATCGTGGTTTCCGTTATCTGGTACAGTTATTTGCTTGTGATTCTGTAGCGCGGGTCCACAATGTTCGAAGAAGGATGGCCTTTGCCACGACCCAGAAAATTCACTCGCTCAAATCCATTTTTAACAATCAATCTAAGAAAGCGGTTCTATACAGCTAACAGTTTAAATAGTTTTGAAGAGGTCTGACGCCTTGCATGACATCCATATGAAAGTCTCTGAAAATTAATGCTCTTAAATAGAGCATAATTTTCAGGTTAATATTTTGATGATGCAGCAATGGGCGGTGTTGTGTGAAACTACTCCTACCACAGTCTATTCTATGAACAATTTCCTTTTCTCCTGTAATAAATTTGTTATAAGAGATTCATACACCGAAGTATTTGAAGTGTTATTATTGCTTTTCTACAGCACTCCCTATTACTGTATTGTATTATTGCATTATTGTATTTATGTCTATGCTTGGTTGTCTTAAGAGAATTTTTGTGGCCTAGCATATGTGCTGATTCCTTAAGTTTTAGTATTTTCCAGTGATGTTCTCCGTCTATTATTTCAAACTCATCCCACAGGGGGGGGGCGATGATCTCCCTTTTCTCTCCATATGTTGTCAGCTACGCCTGATTTTTCTATTTTTCCTCGTGTTACGGCTTTACGGTGTTCTTGCAGTTTTACCTTAAGCAGGCGGCCTGTTTCTCCTTTATATTTCTTACCGTGGCTGTACAAGATGGCGTACACACAGTTCATAGTCATGGTCTGCTCTGTGGGGTGGGGGGGACTCTTTCACGGAAGAGGTGTCTACGAAGTGTAGAACCACTTTTGAAGGTCGTCCTGATGTTATATAGACCACAGATCTTTTATATTTTCTCCGATAATCCCGCCGCGTAGGATAGGCAGACTGTTGTTATCCTCTTGTACCCTTCTATCCAAGTTTGTCTGAGCAGCTGCCATCTACCCATGGTTGTTGTTATGTTGTAGAGTACTACTTATACTGACCATTTCTTAATCATATATCTCTGGGTTGCCACTTATGAATTTTATTCGACGTTGTAAGCAGCGGTCGATCCGTTTCTTTAACACTGTATGGACGGTGGGAGTTGAAGTTGAGGTATTGTCCAGTGAATGTCAACTTGCGGTATATAGATGTCTTAAATCCATGCTCTGTTCGAGGTAGTAGTACATCCAAGGAGACGTGTTTGATGTCGTTTTCTCTCTCCATTGTGAACTGTTTCGATGATCTTTTTGAGTTCACATGGTTCAGTAGTAGCTGGACCTCTTCCTGGTGTGCCCAGATCAAGAAGGTGTCATCTACGTATCTCACCCATAGGTTGACTTTAGTAATGTGGATTCTAATACCATTCTTCGAAGTATTCCATGTATATGTTTTACATTGCTGGTGATAATGGCGATCCCATTGCTATACCTTCATCCTATCGATATATGTCTAATCCAATTCGAAGTGTGTTGTTTGTGTACAAAATTTAGCATCTCCATCAGGTTATCTATTGATATCAAGTTGTTAGGTTAATATTTTGGCTTTTTACTACTTGGCGTTGTTGAGTGAAACTATCATTATCGCAGTCTCTGTTATGTTCAATTTCTTTATCCCCAATACTAAAATAGTGAAGAGAATATCGGAACGGAAAGTGGAATTGGTAAGCAGAGTTCAAGTTCCAACCAAATCAGTTGCGTTCACTTTCTCACAAACATCTTTTAGTACATAACTCTCCCACTTATTTGTTTAATAGCAGGGTAGATTGAGCTCTATATACTTAGCTGGTAACCAGTCTAAGAAAAGGAAAATGTTGTAGTCCAAAACACTGGAGAAGACAACGAGAAACCGTTCCTCTACCTTTCTCAGGAATGTCTGGCGATTATCAGATAAGAAAGAAAACTATGGGGAGCTATGATCTCTTGCGTTCTGAAGAATTATGGCATTAAAAAAAATTCCGTCAGATTTTGACCATTATACCATATATAAAGATACCTAGATAATAGATATATTTACATATGCATACAGACATACACACGTCGATGTTCAGATACATAGGCGTGTATTGTCCTTTAGAAAAGATAGAAAATATTTTTTTAAATATATTAACTATCTCCGTTGGCGACAGATGGCGCAACTTGCATGCTTTAAGCCACTGTATGTTTTTACAAGCCGAGGCATCCCAACGACTAGCGGAGGCTTCTGGAAGATGAGTGTTTTTATCGAATCACCATCTCTAGATGGTTTGCAAACCACGGCTAAAGAGCCCAGCCTGCCATGTTATTTAATCCATACCTGGGGGGATTGGTTTCATAGCTGCCAAAGTGCATCCCTGCAAAAGTGAAATAATATGTTAAAATATCTTTATTCACTAATCTTAACTGAATCTGGCACAAGGAGAGTTAGAAAGACTGTGTTTCCAATTTTTTCAAGTGGGAAAACTTACATTCTTTGAAAATCAGCATTAGCAATTCTAAATTGTTACTTGAGCTCGAACGTTGTACCAGCGATAAATATGCAACATTCTTAGACGCGAAGTAAGGAACTTAATCCTTTTTATTTCATCACTTCCTATGTATTTAGAGTTCTTAGATCAGGACAACACAAGGATTAATGTCACTGGAAAGATTGTGTTGCCAGTGTTACAATAACATAACCCTGCCTTAAAAAAAATCAGTGTTTTAAACCAGTTAGAAAACGAAATCAGTAAATACACAAAAATAGAAAGAGGCGTAAGACAAGGCTGTTTCTTCTTACCGGACATATTCAACAATTACATTGAATCAATCCCGACAGAATTAGAACTCCTATGAGGATTTATTACTGGCGGCCACAATCTTAACAACATTACATACCATTGTAGATAGATGACGCAGAAAGGAATTTACAGGAACCCCTACAGAATGTAGTAAAGGAAAGAGAGAAGAAAAGACAAAACTGCATGGTTGTCAGCAAAAGAAACAGCCCAACATCATAAATTTGGGATAAGAAAATAAGCCAAATGTAAAAATTTAAATATCTACGAAGTGTTTTAACAGAGGATAAAAAATGCAACATTGAAATCCGAAGGTGCGTTGGGATAGCGAAAGATGTCTTCATAAAGCTAAGCAAAGCATCAAGAATCAGGGAAAATATCGTTAGAAACAAATAAAAGTGTAAACTGTTATGTAATGTCAGTCCTCCTCTACGACAGTGGATGCAGTTCAGTTTCCTCGCAGATTGAGAAGAGACTTCAGGCAACATAAATGTGGTTCTACAGAAGGTTGCTGAGGATTCTATGAACTGAACACATGAGCAACGACGAAGATTTAGAGAAAAATAAAAAAGACACTTATACGTAACATCGAAGGACAGGAAGTTGTGGAATGTCATGATCACCCGCATTCTGAAGAGCACTGTATATAGTAGAAAAAAAGGTTCTTTATTAGGCTGGAACAAGGATCTTTGTCAATGCTGGGAAATACAAAGCTATCTAAATAACAAATATGCGTCCTTTTTTTTATAGTTCTACCTAGTACAAAACCAAAAGAGGGTTTGTAAGATTGTGCAGCGCCAATAATCGAAGTAATATGAGAACTTTCCTTGATGGATGTGCGGGGAGGTGTAATGGATAACGGCTTGGAATAAGAAATCGAAGAGCCGAGTTCGAATTCTAGTCGGGTTCGTTACATTCACTTACGTGCAAATACTCTTAGGAAAGCTATTATTTCATCTCTCTCTACCCAATTTTGTATTGAATACCAGGGCAGATTGGCTCCTACAGCCTTGGTTGGCAGCCAGTCTATCGCAGAAAGAAATGGTAACCTACTGCGAGAAAATATTCTGCCTCGTCAGTCATGGATCGAAAGCGATATGATTGCTCGTTGTATTCACTTAATTACCCGACCTTGAAAATCAGCATTTCAAACCCTGGTTCCCGACAAAAAATTTACAGTTATCTCAATCAAAATGCAAGTTAAAAATTGGTTTCGTCAAATTTTTCTAATTTTGATGCGATAAATTTCAATTACTGTTTGCATAATAGCTAACTTCATTTTCTATTGGTAACAAGTAAATCACAAATTTTACAAAAAGAGCCCATTCACGATTTTCCACGCGTTCATTTTTGTCTGCGATATGTCCTGAAAGACGTTTGATAAGTTTTGGTCAGAGTACCAACGTTCTTTTCATTTAAAAGACCGAATTTTAATGTTTTTCATGGCATAAACAAGTGAATGTTCATTTTATCAGAAACATCGGTGCCTAATATAGATTCAGTATGTGCTTCTAGAAGCCGCTTAATGGCAGGCGTTCCGACACCCTTGGCGTTTGGTGTCGTGAGAAATTAAGCCATGTTTTCTAAGACGTTCTGCAATAGAAGGAAAAACCATTCGCTGTGTGTACACAACTGTCGTTTTCTAGCGGACATGTTGCCCTGGCCTCTTTTGTGTTGTTACTGCAAATATCTCCGCGACTGTTGCAAACCAACAATTGACTGTAACTGTTTTAGCGTCAATGTTATCTTTTTGATGAACTGATAGAGGCATGGAGGTTAGAAGATATAACATTTCATAGATTGTTTTACAGACCCCCATAATTTTTTTTTTAAAAAAAGGAGAAAAAAAAAAAAAACTAATCATTTTTTTTTCTTTTGCTATTTTTTCTCATACTAGAAAGGTTCTTGAAACGGAAACAGCTTGATAAAAAAATTGCATCAAGCTTGAATAGCAGATGTATGAAAAGTCTTCTGATTCTTCTTCTTCTTCTTCCTTTTGATTTTAAGGACGTGGGCGATTGTGGCTCACCACAACTTCCTGTCGTTTGTAATTCTAACAGATGTTTGCTTTTTTACTATCATCTCCATTCACTGATCTGACATCCATTTACAAAATCTTGTTAAGTAGGTTCCTGGCGGATACCTCTGCTCGTCTTGCCTTCAATATGTCACGTGAGTGTCAAATTCTCCAGGTCCACTTTCCTCATTAGTTTTCTCTATATATGTACATATCTTCATAAATAATATATTTACATATCTTACTCGCTTTTTCCCTCTGCCTTCATGTGAGTGTCAAATTCTCCAGGTCCACTTTCCTCATTACGTTTCTCTATATATGTACATATTTTCATAAATAATATATTTACATATCTTTCGCTTTTTCCCTCTGCCTTCATGTAAATAGGTCCACTTTCTCTCTCATTTTCTCTATATATGTACATATTTTCATAAATAATATATTTACATATCTTACTCGCTTTTTCCCTCTGCCTTCATGTGAGTGTCAAATTCTCCAGGTCCACTTTCCTCATTACGTTTCTCTATATATGTACATATTTTTATAAATAATATATTTACATATCTTACTCGCTTTTTCCCTCTACCTTCAATATTTCATGTGAGTGTCAAATACTCCAGGTCCACTTTCCTCATTACGTTTCTCTATATATGTACATATTTTCATAAATAATATATTTACATATCTTACTCGCTTTTTCCCTCTGCCTTCATGTGAGTGTCAAATTCTCCAGGTCCACTTTCCTCATTACGTTTCTCTATATATGTGCATATTTTCATAAATAATATATTTACATATCTTACTCGCTTTTTCCCTCTGCCTTCAATATTTCATGTGAGTGTCAAATTCTCCAGGTCCACTTTCCTCATTATGCATACATATCTATTTACATATCGGCTATCTATTTAGTAGGTTACCCGTTTCTTCCCTCTGCCTCTCTTGCCTTCAATATGTCATGTGAGTGTCAAATTCTCCAAGCCCCCTTTCCGCACTATGTGCTATAGAAATTTCAGCTGTCTCTGATATTCTAAGTAGATGTGTCCGCTTTTCTTTAAACCTCCGTCGCTGCTCACATTTTCATTTCAGTATCCTTCTGTAGAACCACATATCTGTTGTTTCAAGTCTACTCTTCATTTATGAAGAAATAGTCCAGAATTCACTGCCATATACAAGAATTGATATTTCACGACGGTTGCTCACTCTTAATAATTTTTTTTCAGATGTAGATAAGAGGAGCATACCTTTCCCAAGAGTATTTGCATGTGCGTGTAACGACCCTGACTGACATTTGAACTCGGCTCATCGAATTCTCATTTCGATCCGCTACCTGTTGCACCAACTGCACATTTACACACAAGCAAATTTACACACACACACACACACACACACACACACAACAAAACAAAAACACCACACGTATAATATAATTAATTTTCGGTGTTTAGAGTTGACGCACACACCAATTATGTATTTGTGTGTGTGTGGAAAAAGAAAAGTTAAGTTTCGCAGATATAACGCTAGTTTTTAATATACATCTAGTTTGAAATTTCTTTGGGGTAAATGATTAGCATTTTTTAATGTGGCGTCGTATATAAACGTAGTATCTTTTAATGACATATCCTGACGAACAGCGTTTCGAAAAAACTTCATGATGAAAGATAAGTTGTTGAAGTTTTCTTTATCTATTAACTATTTTTCTCTATTTTAATGTATATATATATTTATATATACATATACATACATACATATATATATATATATATATATATATATATATATATATATAATAGCATCATCTATATGCAAAAAGGCTAAAAATAATGGAAGCCTTATCAATAAAAGCAACAAAAAAAAACATTTAATAATATTAACTATGATCAGAGACACAATATCTTGACCGTGTTTTGAAAAATGAAAACATTATATAAATACATACATGCAACAAACTATTTCTTATTTAACAGTTAAAATATATCATCCTTGAAAATGGCTAAATGTATAGCCGAAAGCGCTCGGATTGCAGGCACATTTGAACAATTTTTATACAATTTATCATCTGAAAAGAAAAAATATTATTAGATGGCATGAGAAATTGTATAGAAAACTAAATCAAAGCACCTTGTCTGTCGTATTCAATGAAATGTGCATGAAAGAAGGATTGGTATAAATATATATATATATATAGTAAAGCCTCTAGAACACAATACAAGGTGTGAAGTAATTAGCAACAGAAACATTAATAATGAGCGGAAAGAGAAAAGAGTAATCAGGACAATAGATAGCGATTGATATTGCATTTAAATTTTTGCAGATTAAAGTTGGCTTGAAAGCATGGAGCCGCAATGGTGTTCCACAAGAGAGAAATGCGAGAAAAGAAACTGTTACCATAGAACTTACAGTTACTTATAGCCAGCGCAACTGTAAATTGATATATATATATATATATATATATATATATATATATATATATATATATCGAATGAAAATAGGAAAACTCTTTGGAATCTTCCGACTCTTCAGGCTTTGAGGTGTACGGTACAGTTTCAATAAATACCAACCAAGCTATACTTTTGCGACCTACACTGGACACCCGTGAAACTCAAGATTCTGCCCATAGAACATATAACTGTATGTGGGATGATCCAAAATTATATTGTAGTATTTGAGAAAAAAAACTTGATAAACTCATATAAATTAAGTATTTAACAAATCAAACAGATTCAAATTATAGCGGACGCGTTATTAGAGCCTATTTTATTGATAAGTGTCAGACAAGCTAATACGATCTTTTAAACGAAAATCTCTATCTATAAAAGGCACGATGTGTGTGTGTGTGTGTGTGTGTAACGAATGCACGACCGCAATTTTCGATAAATTTGCACCAAAATTTACATGCACATGCTCCAAGTTAGCGGGAAGGCCAAGACTGACTTTGTATTTCCAAACTCCCATCGATAGTGGAAATAATCGATTTTTTCATGCTTCTACGACAGTTTTCATGTAGTTTGCGGCCATTTTGTACTGGCCAGAGTGAGAACCTGTGGCTCGCTGCCACGAATAGGCAGGAAGATTCTATTGGCCAGCGTGAGAGCCAACAGCTGACTGACACGAATGTTAACTAGCATGCTAGCATGCCAAAAAAATCGATAGCTGGCTTCGTCACAAGTGGGAAAAATTTAAATCTGCATGGCACTTTACTCCAATTGGCTCATTCGCTTGCTTAAACTCAACGTTGATTCTGATTCCGTAGAACTGGGTTGGGTGTGAAAAAGTATTTGTTGTTAACATTCTTTTTTCATTCGGTTTTTCCAGTTACGAATCCTTTTTTTTAAAGCTGATAGTTTTGTGTTCACTTTTTTTAGTTCTTCTTTCCTAACAGATTTAATGTTTAGTATAGAGCTCAGAAAAAATTCGCAGTGTGAGATAGGCAAGAAGTAAGGCATGTAGCAACATCAGCACGGCAAAGGGAACTCCTTTAAAGACAAGGAAGGGCAAAAATATTTTAAGTCAAGTGATAGCGATTGCTGTATGAGTCGTACGATTTTTGAATCAAGCACGGGCAACGCCGGGCCATGCTGCGAGTTATAAATAAGATTTCCCTAACAAATGTATACCAACTTAAAAAAATTAACTTATGTGTTATGGAGAATATGAAAAATTACGTAGTCTTTAAAGCACATATCAGATTATTAATGTGAAAAATATTACCTTTAAACCATATATAGTTATTAAGTTAATAGTAATTTCATACTCACCAATAATACAATTTAGAAATGTGCCGCGCATTTTCTCTTAAATATTCGTGCGCATTTTCTATCTACTGTGACGTCCGCACGAGACGTATCAAGTAGGCACTAAGTGACAGTTTTCTTGACAGTCCGCGTGAGAGTCCGTGTAGCAGCCGGATGTTTTTGTTCGTGTCGAAGTCATTAAGAAATCTTCCTCCATCCTCCCGTACGAAAAAGTCTCAACAATATCTGGATATAAAAAAAATTGTTTACGTATTACTTGTGTTTTTCCTTTCCTTTTACTTTGTGTACGAGTTGAATATTTTTACAGGCGACATTTTTCACCCTCTCAACCTCCTACAATAAATATTTTATTATCATTATTATTATTATTATTATTGTCTGGAACCTAGTTAGTCAGCAAAAGCTTTTGGGGGATACTGGCATTTTGACAACACCTCCGACCGGGTATTCAACAATTTGTTTGGCTCCTTACATATGACAATCGCCAGTTTCGCCTCCAAGCAGAACTGACAAATCTGTCGCCGTTTCTTTAACTGTTCGTCCTCTTCATAATTTCCCTTGTTTGTTTATTCACTCTTAGACTATTTTGCATTTAGCACTTTAATTTATTATTTTTACGCTTTATTTCTTTAGGGCGTAAAAAGTTTCCATTCTGTTAGACATATACAATAGTACTTACATTATATATATATATATATATATATAACTAAAGTGATGTTTACCTTGATGCGACTACACATTCGCACAAAGGAAAGGGGACGCTTAGAATTGTAATTATTTTTTTAAAATATGTTTTAGATATAGAGTCTACCCGATTTCATTTAGTTTCTTTTTCTTTTGCTATTAAATATCCCACAATGCAATGATAGATCTACCAAGAAAGCTGAAATGCAAGAACCTGGACGTAAATTTAATGTGTATTAGCTTGTGATTTAAGCTCATTCTATGTAATTTCATCATAGTAAATTGGTTTCTATTTTAACTAGAGCAGCATTTTAAAATCAAAATTGTGATCAAACACATTACGGTGCGCAACTAATGCATTTCATTCATGCGCATGTGTAGTTGCTTACGGTCAAATCACGCTGAAACACCGGTTCTCGTACGATCACCGAAGTTAAGCAGCGTAAAGCCAGGTCAGTACTTAGATGGGGGACCGCTTGGGAACACCTGGTACTGTAAGCTCCCAAGGTCCAACCCGTACCTCACAGTCGCTGGGGGGGTGTAAACGGTAGTGTCAGAGCTATGCCGCCCGGAACTTCGTTCCTGGTAGGGCCACCCAAGGCGGACAGGGCTGACACACACGCCGGCTAACAAGGGCTCTGGTGAAAATCCAAGGAGCGTCTGCATCGGTAACCGGCGGCTTCTGGTCGTTCCTGTCTCTGCGTCTGTGGGAATCCCGCGGCAAGCAAGAACGTTATTCGAGTAGGCCTGGGTACCCTACTTCTATAATTTATCCCAAGAATCTTCTTCTCATAACAGGAAGAAGCCGGCTCAGTCCGCCCAGGGTGAATGCCGCATCAGTACAGTAGTAGTAGTATATATATATACCGGGTGTAATAGCAAAATTCTCCATTTTTTTAGATTAAGCTCTGAACCGTTGTATCTTAGAAATGATTAAAGATAACTTACAGGAATTCTCCAAGGTTTTCATAACATTATTGAACTCTGAGCAATAAGAATGTATAATTACTTTCTAAGGTTAACAGAAGTATCGTGATGAAATCGATCTTAAACGACAATGACATGTTCATCATTAATTATAGTTAAGCATTCAAACTTCAAACTTATCTCTAATTACATGAGATTTTAAGCCGCGTGGGAACATCTGAATAAAGCTCTCTTCAATACCACCTTTGAAATTCAACAATAACATTTCAAGATGAAATTTCTTTCTTCAAAACTAAACAAATTAATGACTGAAATAAAAATCAAATATATATAAATATTTTTTTAAATTTTTTTTTTTAAGCGTTTCACCCCAAGCAAGGCGGAAAGCCACTAGGACGCAAGGGGTTACAGAAAATTTGGAGCAAGATCAGATAGAAGTGATAGAAGAAAGGATGAGGAGAAGGGTAGTGGATAGATCAAGGCAACTGGAGATACAGAGGCCAGTGAGAGAAAGAGAGAGAGAGAGAGAGAGAGAGAGTATCGGGAACCCCTTCCTAAACAAGAAACAAGGCGTAAGCCTCTACTCATGTCCAAGAGAAGGGGTAGGAGTGTTGACCGAGCAGTAGGAAAGCCTACATACTCCTATTACATATAACACATACAACAACAACAAAAACAGAGGTAACGATGAGAGGGGGAGGTACACCCTGATCCCACAGAGGGTGGTGATCTCCCTTTTCTCTCCATATATGGTCAGCCACACCTGATTTTTCCACTTCCCCTTGTGTTACAGCGTTCTGGTGATCTTGAAGCGTTACCTTAAGGGGGTGGCCTGTTTCCCCTTTATATTTCTTTCTGCAGCTGCATGGGATAGACTACAGTGTCTTTAGTCATGTTCTCCTCTATGTGAGGTCTTACTCAGGACAGATTGTAGATCATTTTTTAGATCAGCCATCAGTTACTTTATCAGACCTATCTGACTTACAGGAATAAATAGTTGTTTCATCAGGATAGATACTGAGTCAGAAATTGATAATACCCAGAAGGTCATTGATGAAAATAAGAGACAGAATAGATCCAAGCATAAAGCCTTGATGAACACCCGTATTAATATGAAAGGATCTAGAAGAGTGGCTGTTCAAATTGTCTTTCATTACAAAAAAGAAAAATTGGATTTAGTTGATTTTGGCAAGAGACACCATAACCATTCAGCTTATGAAGAAAACCAGCATGTCATTTGAAAAGATATAAAGCCACAGCCTCACTTATCTAAAGTTTGATAGACAAATTAAGTAATAACTGTTAACACGTCATTGAAAAGTGAAAGCCATATTGTTTACCCAAAATAAGTGAAGTGAGATGCTTAACCCAATTCAGAGGTAAAAACTAATAGGATGATAATTTGAGTGCTCAGAAGTTTCACCAGAGATCTTAAAGACGGAAACTAGAAAAGATATTTCTCAACAAGCTGGAAAGCAATAGGCAACAAGACATTTTTTTTATAGTTTCAAGAGAATAGGAATCAGTACAAGGAGCACATTTCTTTAAGACAATTGCAGGGATACCATTAAGTCAACATGCTTTTGGATTTAGTTCGGGGATGATAGCATAGTTGGAATTATGCACGTATCATAAAGTAGAGATTCTGTTTTAGGTGGAAAATCAGGCAAAGATACTTCTGATGAGTCAAGTAGATTTGGAAGACAATACTTCAAACTGATGGAAGAGAGAAGGGATTTAGAATTTAGTCTTGTTCAACAAACTCTTAAAGAGCTGACATTAAAATCAGAAGAACCCAAGAGAGGCTACACGGTGCCTCAGTCTATCAGCAAACAGTGACTTAGCTTTATTGAGCACACACTCCCAATTACAAGCAGATGCAATTATTCTAGGATCATTTTCAAGATGATCTTCGGTCTCTCTAACCTTTTAACTTTTTGTCTCACAGGTTTCATGTACGATTTCATTTTCAAGTATTTTTACTGAGCTTTGGACTGTCATAGCTGAAACTCCTCTTTCACGTGCCAAAGATCTTACGTATTGAGTTGGATCTTTTCTAATAGATCTCTTTAGCTCTAAGTTGAAATGATGATACCCTTTGCTGTTGTGACTTCCTGGTCCAGTTTTCCTCTCCACTGTTCTCTCTTTTTAAAACTTACTCATCGTTCATGTAAATTGAGGGCATCACGACGCCAATCTAGTACTGCACTTAATTTTTTTAAAAGTCTAGATACCATAGCGAAGAGAGATATTTATTTCCGCTTTAAATGCAGAAAATGTAGCACATGACCAAAAATGGGGAATAGGGAAAAGGACAGTCTTGTTCTGTCTTAACTTTAAACTTAGCTAGGCAGAAACACTGACCCAAACATACCACAATATTCCTAACGCCAAAACAACACATTCTTACTAACCTTTCTTACTACATTCACCATAATACCTCATTGTCTCTATGAAAATCTTAACGAGTCCCCATTCATTGTCTATGGGGTGACGGGAATAAAACAACAATTTAAAATAGCCCCAATGAGTATTTACAATATGAGAAACACAACTATTTACAAGAAACCAAATAAGATAATGTTAGTAATAAAAAACCCCACATTCCTTAAATGTGGCAGAAACATCAGTAAACGGGACGAAATCAATGCGGGACTTTAATAATATAAAACATCCATTCATCCCAAGCACTCACACAAACACACACTCATTCAGACACAACAACAAATACGAAAAACACATCCATAGCGAAGAGCTCATCCGAACATTTACCATGGATGTATTTATAGAAAAGACATACAGAGGCAATCTTATGGCAGAGGGAAAGTGACTGAAGTCAAGCCGCCAGATCAGGACCAATAATATTGCGGATTCTTTGGATTTTATCAAGGAGCTCATGGTAAATAGCAGGGGCATATATATTTATATGTTTAAATACGTTGTATTAAACGCCAAAGACAACATAGTCCTGCTGATTTTCTTTTGTATTTTCTCATATTTCCGAATGAGACTTTTTATTTCAAAATTATATCGATATATATATTTTCCAAAAGACAACCGAGTACTTTCGAACGTCATCGTTCATCATCAGGGTCAATTTTTGTTTTTAACTTTAGCCAATAGCCTTGCAGCGGAATCATATTGCTACATTTATACGAACCAAATAAACGTTACGAAATAAGAGTGGATGCTGCCTAAATGCACATATTTATATGTATAAATGTTGTCTTAAAATGGTACTTGTGTAGAAGTTTTCGCAAAATAACTGATCTAACTTTAGAAATAATTTTTGAGAATGAAGGGTGATTGTAAACTTTCCTCGGATTATTTGCTTTTCGCGTACTTTCTGTGATTGTATGCTTTTCGCGTACTTTCTGTGATTGTATCCTTTTCGCGTACTTTCTGTGATTGGATGCTTTTCGCGTACTTTTTGTGATTGGATGCTTTTCGCGTACTTTCTGTGATTGGATGCTTTTCGCGTACTTTTTGTGATTGGATGCTTTTCGCGTACTTTTTGTGATTGGATGCTTTTCGCGTACTTTCTGTGATTGGATGCTTTTCGCGTACTTTCTGTGATTGTATTCTTTTCGCGTACTTTCTGTGATTGGATGCTTTTCGCGTACTTTCTGTGATTGGATGCTTTTCGTGTACTTTGTGTAAGTGGATGCTTTTCGCGTACTTTCTGTGATTGTATCCTTTCCGCGTACTTTCTGTGATTGGATGCTTTTCGCGTACTTTCTGTGATTGTATTCTTTTCGCGTACTTTCTGTGATTGGATGCTTTTCGTGTACTTTCTGTGATTGGATGCTTTTCGCGTACTTTCTGTGATTGTATGCTTTTTGTATACTTTCTGTGATTGTATTCTTTTCGCGTACTTTCTGTGATTGGATGCTTTTCGCGTCCTTTCTGTGATTGTATGCTTTTCGCGTACTTTCTGTGATTGTATCCTTTTCGCGTACTTTCTGTGATTGGATGCTTTTCGCGTACTTTCTGTGATTGTATGCTTTTCGCGTACTTTCTGTGATTGTATGCTTTTCGCGTACTTTCTGTGATTGTATCCTTTTCGCGTACTTTCTGTGAGTGGATGCTTTTCGCGTACTTTCTGTGATTGTATGCTTTTCGCGTACTTTCTGTGACTGTATCCTTTTCGCGTACTTTCTGTGATTGTATGCTTTTCGCGTACTTTCTGTGATTGTATGCTTTTTGTATACTTTCTGTGACTGTATTCTTTTCGCGTACTTTCTGTGATTGTATCCTTTCCGCGTACTTTCTGTGATTGGATGCTTTTCGCGTACTTTCTGTGATTGTATCCTTTTCGCGTACTTTCTGTGATTGGATGCTTTTCGCGTACTTTTTGTGATTGGATGCTTTTCGCGTACTTTTTGTGATTGGATGATTTCGCGTACTTTCTGTGATTGGATGCTTTTCGCGTACTTTCTGTGATTGTATTCTTTTCGCGTACTTTCTGTGATTGGATGCTTTTCGCGTACTTACTGTGATTGGATGCTTTTCGTGTACTTTGTGTAAGTGGATGCTTTTCGCGTACTTTCTGTGATTGGATGCTTTTCGCGTACTTTCTGTGATTGTATCCTTTTCGCGTACTTTCTGTGAGTGGATGCTTTTCGCGTACTTTCTGTGATTGTATGCTTTTCGCGTACTTTCTGTGATTGTATGCTTTCCGCGTACTTTCTGTGACTGTATCCTTTTCACGTACTTTCTGTGATTGGATGCTTTTCGCGTACTTTCTGTGATTGTATTCTTTTCGCGTACTTTCTGTGATTGGATGCTTTTCGCGTACTTTCTGTGATTGTATCCTTTTCGCGTACTTTCTGTGATTGGATGCTTTTCGCGTACTTTCTGTGATTGTATCCTTTTCGCGTACTTTCTGTGATTGGATGATTTTGGCGTACTTTTTGTGATTGGATGCTTTTCGCGTACTTTTTGTGATTGGATGCTTTTCGCGTACTTTCTGTGATTGTATTCTTTTCGCGTACTTTCTGTGATTGGATACTTTTCGCGTACTTTCTGTGATTGGATGCTTTTCGCGTACTTTCTGTGATTGGATGCTTTTTGCGTACTTTCTGTGACTGTATTCTTTTCGCGTACTTTCTGTGATTGGATGCTTTTCGCGTACTTTCTGTGATTGTATGCTTTTCGCGTACTTTCTGTGATTGTATGCTTTTCGCGTACTTTCTGTGACTGTATCCTTTTCGCGTACTTTCTGTGATTGTATGCTTTTCGCGTACTTTCTGTGATTGTATGCTTTTTGTATACTTTCTGTGACTGTATTTTTTTCGCGTATTTTCTGTGATTGGAGGCTTTTCGCGTACTTTCTGTGATTGTATCCATTTCGCGTACTTTCTGTGAGTGTATGCTTTTCGCGTACTTTCTGTGATTATATGCTTTTCGCGGACTTTCTGTGATTGTATGTTTTTCGCGTACTTTCTGTGATTGTATGCTTTTTGTATACTTTCTGTGACTGTATTCTTTTCGCGTACTTTCTGTGATTGGAGGCTTTTCGCGTACTTTCTGTGATTGTATCCATTTCGCGTACTTTCTGTGAGTGTATGCTTTTCGCGTACTTTCTGTGATTATATGCTTTTCGCGTACTTTCTGTGATTGTATGTTTTTCGCGTACTTTCTGTGACTGTATACTTTTCGCGTACTTTCTGTGATTGTATGCTTTTCGCGTACTTTCTGTGATTGTATGCTTTACGCGTACTTTCTGTGACTGTATCCTTTTCGCGTACTTTCTGTGATTGTATGCTTTTCGCGTACTTTCTGTGATTGTATTCTTTTCGCGTACTTTCTGTGTTTGGATGCTTTTCGCGTACTTTCTGTGATTGTATTCTTTTCGCGTACTTTCTGTGATTGGATGCTTTTCGCGTACTTTCTGTGATTGTATCCTTTTCGCGTACTTTCTGTGATTGGATGCTTTTCGCGTACTTTCTGTGATTGTATCCTTTCCGCGTACTTTCTGTGATTGGATGCTTTTCGCGTAATTTCTGTGATTGTATTCTTTTCGCGTACTTTCTGTGATTGGATGCTTTTCGCGTACTTTCTGTGATTGGATGCTTTTCGCGTACTTTCTGTGATTGTATGCTTTTCACGTACTTTCTGTGATTGTATGCTTTTTGTATACTTTCTGTGATTGTATTCTTTTCGCGTACTTTCTGTGATTGGATGCTTTTCGCGTACTTTCTGTGATTGTATGCTTTTCGCGTACTTTCTGTGATTGTATGCTTTTCGCGTACTTTCTGTGATTGGATGCTTTTCGCGTACTTTCTGTGATTGGATGCATTTCGCGTACTTTTTGTGATTGGATGCTTTTCGCGTACTTTCTGTGATTGTATGCTTTTCGCGTACTTTCTGTGATTGGATGCTTTTCGCGTACTTTCTGTGATTGTATCCTTTTCACGTACTTTCTGTGATTGTATTCTTTTCGCGTACTTTCTGTAATTGTATTCTTTTTCGCGTACTTTCTGTGATTGTATGCTTTTCGCGTACTTTCTGTGATTGTATGCTTTTCGCGTACTTTCTGTGATTGGATCCTTTCGTACTTTCTGTGATTGTATTCTTTTCGCGTACTTTTCTGTGATTGTATGCTTTTCGCGTACTTTCTGTGATTGTATGCTTTTCGCGTACTTTCTGTGATTGTATCCTTTTCACGTACTTTCTGTGATTGGATGCTTTTCGTACTTTCTGTGATTGTATTCTTTTCGCGTACTTTCTGTGATTGGATGCTTTTCGCGTACTTTCTGTGATTGGATCCTTTTCGCGTACTTTCTGTGATTGGATCTTTTCGCGTACTTTCTGTGATTGGATCCTTTTCGCGTACTTTCTGTGATTGTATGATTTTCGCGTACTTTTGTGATTGGATGTATTTTTCGCGTACTTTTTGTGATTGGATGCTTTCTGCGTACTTTCTGTGATTGTATTCTTTTTCGCGTACTTTCTGTGATTGGATGCTTTTCGCGTACTTTCTGTGATTGATGCTTTTCGCGTACTTTCTGTGATTGTATTCTTTTCGCGTACTTTCTGTGATTGTATGCTTTTCGCGTACTTTCTGTGATTGTATTGCTTTTCGCGTACTTTCTGTGATTGTATCCTTTTCGCGTACTTTCTGTGATTGTATGCTTTTCGCGTACTTTCTGTGATTGTATTCTTTTCGCGTACTTTCTGTGATTGGATGCTTTTCGCGTACTTTCTGTGATTGTATTCTTTTCGCGTACTTTCTGTGATTGGATCCGTACTTTTTTCGCGTACTTTCTGTTTCTTTTCGTGATTGTGATTGATGCTTTTCGCGTACTTTCTGTGATTGTATCCTTTTCGCGTACTTTCTGTGATTGTATGCTTTTCGCGTACTTTCTGTGATTGTATGCTTTTCGCGTACTTTCTGTGATTGTATGCTTTTTGTATACTTTCTGTGATTGTTTTTTTTCGCGTATTTTCTGTGATTATATGCTTTTCGCGTACTTTCTGTGATTGTATCCATTTCGATTGTATGCTTTTCGCGTACTTTCTGTGATTGTATGCTTTTCGCGTACTTTCTGTGATTGTATGCTTTTCGCGTACTTTCTGTGATTGTATGTTTTTCGCGGTACTTTCTGTGATTGTATTCTTTTCGCGTACTTTCTGTGATTGTATTTTTTCGCGTACTTTCTGTGATTGTATCCATTTCGCGTACTTTCTGTGATTGTATGCTTTTCGCGTACTTTCTGTGATTGTATCTTTTCGCGTACTTTCTGTGATTGTATGTTTTCGCGTACTTTCTGTGATTGCTTTTCGCGTACTTTCTGTGATTGTATGTTTTTCGCGTACTTTCTGTGATTGTATGCTTTACGCGTACTTTCTGTGATTGTATCCTTTTCGCGTACTTTCTGTGATTGTATGCTTTTCGCGTACTTTCTGTGATTGTATTCTTTTCGCGTACTTTCTGTGTTTGGATTCTTTTCGCGTACTTTCTGTGATTGTATTCTTTTCGCGTACTTTCTGTGATTGGATGCTTTTCGCGTACTTTCTGTGATTGTATCCTTTTCGCGTATTTTCTGTGATTGATGCTTTTCGCGTACTTTCTGTGATTGGATCCTTTCCGCGTACTTTCTGTGATTGGATGCTTTTCGCGTAATTTCTGTGATTGTATTCTTTTCGCGTACTTTTCTGTGATTGGATTCTTTTTCGCGTACTTTCTGTGATTGGATGCTTTTCGCGTACTTTCTGTGATTGGATGCTTTTCGCGTACTTTCTGTGATTGTATTCTTTTCGCGTACTTTCTGTGATTGTATACTTTTCGCGTACTTTCTGTGATTGGATGCTTTTCGCGTACTTTCTGTGATTGTATGCTTTTCGCGTACTTTCTGTGATTGTATGCTTTTCGCGTACTTTCTGTGATTGCTTTTCGCGTACTTTCTGTGATTGGATGCTTTTCGCGTACTTTTGTGATTGGATGCTTTTCGCGTACTTTCTGTGATTGTATGCTTTTCGCGTACTTTCTGTGATTGGATGCTTTTCGCGTACTTTTCTGTGATTGTATCCTTTTCGCGTACTTTCTGTGATTGTATTCTTTTCGCGTACTTTCTGTGATTGTATGCTTTTCGCGTACTTTCTGTGATTGTATGCTTTCCGCGTACTTTCTGTGACTGTATCCTTTTCACGTACTTTCTGTGATTGGATGCTTTTCGCGTACTTTTTCTGTGATTGGATGCTTTTCGCGTACTTTCTGTGATTGGATGCTTTTCGCGTCTTTTTCTGTGATTGTAACCTTTTGCGTACTTTCTGTGACTGTATACTTTTCGCGTACTTTCTGTGATTATATGCTTTTCGCGTACTTTCTGTGATTGTATGCTTTTGTATACTTTTGTGATTGTATTCTTTTCGCGTACTTTCTGTGATTGATGTATTTTTTTACTTTCTGTGATTGTATTCTTTTCGCGTACTTTCTGTGAGTGGATGCTTTTCGCGTACTTTCTGTGATTGTATGCTTTTCGCGTACTTTCTGGATGCTTTTTCGCGTACTTTCTGTGACTGTATCCTTTTGTGATTGTATGCTTTTTTCTTTCTGTTGTGATTGTATGCTTTTGCTTACTTTCTGTGATTGTATTCTTTTCGTAATTTCTTTCTGTGTTTTGCTTTTCGCGTACTTTCTGTGATTGTATTCTTTTCGCGTACTTTCTGTGTTTGGATGCTTTTCGCGTACTTTCTGTGATTGTATCCTTTTCGCGTACTTTCTGTGATTGGATGCTTTTCGCGTACTTTCTGTGATTGTATCCTTTCCGCGTTCTTTCTGTGATTGGATGCTTTCGCGTAATTTCTGTGATTGTATTCTTTTCGCGTACTTTCTGTCATTGGATGCTTTTCGTGTACTTTCTGTGATTGGATGCTTTTCGTGTACTTTCTGTGATTGGATGCTTTTCGCGTACTTTCTGTGATTGTATGCTTTTCACGTACTTTCTGTGATTGTATGCTTTTTGTATACTTTCTGTGATTGTATTCTTTTCGCGTACTTTCTGTGATTGGATGTTTTTTTGCGTACTTTCTGTGATTGTATGCTTTTCGCGTACTTTCTGTGATTGTATCCTTTTCGCGTACTTTCTGTGATTGTATGCTTTTCGCGTACTTTCTGTGATTGGATGCTTTTCGCGTACTTTCTGTGATTGGATGCTTTTCGCGTACTTTCTGTGATTGGATGCATTTCGCGTACTTTTTGTGATTGGATGCTTTTCGCGTACTTTCTGTGATTGTATGCTTTTCGCGTACTTTCTGTGATTGGATGCTTTTCGCGTACTTTCTGTGATTGTATCCTTTTCACGTACTTTCTGTGATTGTATTCTTTTCGCGTACTTTCTGTAATTGTATGCTTTTCGCGTACTTTCTGTGATTGTATGCTTTTCGCGTACTTTCTGTGACTGTATCCTTTTCGCGTACTTTCTGTGATTGGATGCTTTTCGCGTACTTTCTGTGATTGTATTCTTTTCGCGTACTTTCTGTGATTGGATGCTTTTCGCGTACTTTCTGTGATTGTAACCTTTTCGCGTACTTTCTGTGATTGGATGCTTTTCGCGTACTTTCTGTGATTGTATCTTTTCCGCGTACTTTCTGTGATTGGATGCTTTTCGCGTACTTTCTGTGATTGTATTCTTTTCGCGTACTTTCTTTGATTGGATGCTTTTCGCGTACTTTCTGTGATTGTATGCTTTCCGCGTACTTTCTGTGATTGGATGCTTTTCGCGTACTTTCTGTGATTGGATGCATTTCGCGTACTTTTTGTGATTGGATGCTTTTCGCGTACTTTTCTGTGATTGTATGCTTTTCGCGTACTTTCTGTGATTGGACTTTTCGCGTACTTTCTGTGATTGTATCCTTTTCACGTACTTTCTGTGATTGTATTTTTTCGCGTATATGCTTTTCGCGTACTTTCTGTGATTGTATGCTTTTCGCGTACTTTCTGTGACTGTATCCTTTTCGCGTACTTTCTGTGATTGGATGCTTTTCGCGTACTTTCTGTGATTGTATTCTTTTTCGCGTACTTTCTGTGATTGGATGCTTTTCGCGTACTTTCTGTGATTGTAACTTTTTCGCGTACTTTTGTGATTGGATGCTTTTCGCGTACTTTCTGTGATTGTATCTTTTCCGCGTATTTTCTGTGATTGGATGCTTTTCGCGTACTTTCTGTGATTGTATTCTTTTCGCGTACTTTCTGTGATTGTATGTTTTTCGCGTACTTTCTGTGACTGTATACTTTTCGCGTACTTTCTGTGATTATATGCTTTTCGCGTACTTTCTGTGATTGTATGCTACTTTCTGTGACTGTATTCTTTTCGCGTACTTTCTGTGATTGATGCTTTTTCGCGTACTTTCTGTGATTGTATTCTTTTCGCGTACTTTCTGTGAGTGGATGCTTTTCGCGTACTTTCTGTGATTGTATGCTTTTCGCGTACTTTCTGTGATTGTATGCTTTTCGCGTACTTTCTGTGACTGTATCCTTTTCGCGTACTTTCTGTGATTGTATGCTTTTTGCTTACTTTCTGTGATTGTATTCTTTTCGCGTACTTTCTGTGTTTGGATGCTTTTTCGCGTACTTTCTGTGATTGTATTTTTTCGCGTACTTTCTGTGATTGGATGCTTTTCGCGTACTTTCTGTGATTGTATCCTTTTCGCGTACTTTCTGTGATTGGATGCTTTTCGCGTACTTTCTGTGATTGTATCCTTTCCGCGTACTTTCTGTGATTGGATGCTTTTCGCGTAATTTCTGTGATTGTATTCTTTTCGCGTACTTTCTGTCATTGGATGCTTTTCGTGTACTTTCTGTGATTGGATGCTTTTCGCGAACTTTCTGTGATTGTATGCTTTTCCCGTACTTTCTGTGATTGTATGCTTTTTGTATACTTTCTGTGATTGTATTCTTTTCGCGTACTTTGTGTGATTGGATGCTTTTTGCGTACTTTCTGTGATTGTATGCTTTTCGCGTACTTTCTGTGATTGTATCCTTTTCGCGTACTTTCTGTGATTGTATGCTTTTCGCGTACTTTCTGTGATTGGATGCTTTTCGCGTACTTTCTGTGATTGGATGCATTTCGCGTACTTTTTGTGATTGGATGCTTTTCGCGTACTTTCTGTGATTGTATGCTTTTTGTATACTTTCTGTGATTGTATGCTTTTTGTATACTTTCTGTGATTGTATGCTTTTCGCGTACTTTCTTTGACTGAAATATTAGTGAATAAGCTAACAACATCTAGAGAGGCTAAGATGCATCTATTTGATTTATTAGACTGTGGTATATCTAGTGGAAGTATGGAAGCATCAGTTGGTTTAGGTTTTTTTGCTAACTGATATACAGGAGTTGGAATTTGTGAGATCATCGGACGTAGCGAAGTGTTAGGTTTGTGTGTGTTTTTTGCGTTCCCTTATAAGTAGGCAGGGTAATAGTCACTGACAATTCTCTGTAGATTAAGGGATCTGATAAAGTTCAAAATAAATTTCGTTTCAAGAAACCTCTTTATGTTAGAGCGTGTTAAATGATTACAATTTGTTTTTCCCTTCCATTATTGAATTGCCACTTTATTCAAAGTTCTTTGAAGAGAGATTGTTGAGGGATGAATATTAGTTTTTCCTTTTAATTCTGCTGACTACTCCCGCTTGTAGCAAAATCTGATACCAGTTTCTACTTATTACTGATTGCTCCATAACTCTCACTAACTAGTCGCGCACCATAAAATACACACACACACACACACACACACACACATCATAAAAGATTTAATGCTACCCAGATACAATTATATCTATATATTTATGTGTGTGTGTGTGTGTGTTCATATGTGGATAAAGACAAAAGAAAAAGCCTTTCTTTACCAACGCGTTTCGTCCACTAAGGGACTTCATCACGATAAATGTAATAATTTTATTTTGAAACATATATTTATAAATAGAAGTACAGTGGATGGAAATAGTTAAGTATTCAATTTTTTTTAATTTAAGAATGCTTAAACACTTTGCTAATGAACATTTTTCATTCTTTCTTCATTCATATCGTCTTTTTTTTCAAGATTCTTTTTAAAATATTGGGGATCGATGAAGTGTATTAAGCCTTTCCATTTATGGTTAGTAAATATAGTTTTTTTTTTTTTACTTTATTTATAATTAGATTTAAAACAAAGGAAAACAATTCTTATAAAAATTCATTATTCATCGAAAAAATTACTTAAGACAGTAATGTCCATAATATATCTTTTTCATATAAGCGATTAAAAGCTTTTCTAATTAAATAAGGTCTTAGTTTTATAGCATTTTTTTTTTTTACTTTACGATTCAGAGCAGATTTTCGGTAACTGGGGGTCTTGTTTTACAAAAAGAAAATGATGATTTAAATTCTCAAAGTTCTGCTTTTTACTAATATAAATATTAAGCTCTATAAAATTACTGTGAGATAACAAATGTAAAATATATATATATTTTACCGAGGTTTATGAAAAAAAGACAGTTTTAATACAATTTCATTCATTTGTGAATAAATCCTGAAAGTTTCATTAAAATCAGACCATTATTTGCAAGAATTTCCAAATCAATGTGTTTTTCACCGAAAAAAAAAGACGCTAAAATTGTCTATACTAATTTACGATCACCCTGCTGACGCAAGAAAAACAAACGTTTTTAACCAAAATTTCAAAAGTTTTAAGAAGGATAAAATATGCCATTTAACAATTAAAGTAATCCTCTTGTCTTTCCTCTTGATAATAAAAAGAATGGTGATAAAACTTTGTTTTTATTAAGTTTGAGGAATTTATTTTTTTTATCATGGTATGCTAATTTCATCGCGAATCTGCGGACATACTTAGAACGCGGATATGTGTATGGCGTGCAGCTGGATTTAAATTCACTACCACCGTAATGGTCTATGTTAGGCCAGCTTGCTAACCAAGATACCATAAGGAATAATTTCACCTACTTAGCTTCTTAACAGCAACTAGCTAAAATATAATTTCTTGGAAGCTCATTAAATGAAGCTAAGTTGCCCTTACACATGTTTTTATCTATTCAAACTTTCCAAAATCTTTCCCTGTTTTCTACTTTCTACCCCCAGATTTGTTTCTTTTTTCCCTCCCTCCACATACACTTTACTAATCTCGGAACACCTTCTCCTAGAAATACGGAATCCAATCATTTTGTTTAGAAGTGTTTTCCCCCTAGGGAGTTGTATCAAGTGAAGAGAAAGGGTGATTAATTTAACAAGTAGATAGTGTTAGTTGGTAGAACACAAAATGTACTTGCGAGTCGTCGACCATTGAACTAGGAGTTTGTTTGTGGAAATAGCGAGGCTCCAGTTGGGGGGTGGGGGGCTAGGCTTAGGTCGCTTCGCGGAGACAGCGGTGAATTTTTTTTCAAAGCTTTAACTAATGAAATGTTCGAATGTCCTATTAGAAAGACGAGCGATTCCCATTGATGCTAACTTCTTGTCTTTTGCGTAGAAACAAGAGTTGTGATTTATAAAATACGAACTTTTTTTTTCTTTTGTAGATGGAAGTCGCCAGGCTGTCTACTGCTGACGGGACCTCCATGAAGGATTCTCTGGACACGGAGATATATTGTCAAGTTAAACGGTTTCACATCACGCCTCTCTTAAGCGCATCAACTTAAGGACTTAAATATATTATAACGACTACGCACTGCCGTTGAAGTATATTACGCTTACATTAATCTTGTGTTCCACAATGCCGATGTTAGGAAATATTAAACTAATAAAAAAGAAATTAATAGTAAATAATACTTGTAGTATCATGGTTAGGGGAAGTTCGTTGATTTTATACGTCAAACCTTGTTGGCTTATTTAATGATGATATCAGGATTGCCTCAATGTAAAGATTATAAAGGAGTCTAGTGAGAAGATATATACTTTTATAACACCCTTTTGTATTCTCTGAATACATTTTCTATCCTTTGCCGGCGATTTTCTTTCAATATAAATTCTAGATTATTTTAATATGTCTATACATAAAGGGCAGTTGTCTGTATGTGTCCGGCTAAAACTAAAAAAAAAAAAAAAAAAAAACTACAATATTTACGACAAATAAATATATATAAAGAGTCAGTATCACCCAACCCACTTTTTTTGTAAAAAAAAGTTATCATCGTATGACTTGTATTTACGAAAATATTTTAAAATTAAAAATACGTAATAATTGCATTAGAATGCATTCGAAACTCAGAATTAAAAAGTAAAAACGAACGGGAATAATTCTTATTCCCGTTCGTTTTTACTTTTTAATTCTGCTGATAATTTCGAAACGCTAAATGTATTTTAAAAATTTCTATTCGCTTTAATTTATTTCCATATCTATAGTAAATAAAAGCGTAACTTAAAAAAAAATAAATATTAAAACAACAAAGTAAATTTAAAAGGAGAAATTTAATTTTATTAATATTTTTCGGCCATCATATGGAAAATATTTTTTTATTTGATCTTTAAAAAATAACCTTCAATGATTTTTTGGTTTGCAACTTATATAAAAAAGTAAATAATTTTAAATTAAGTTTTATTAAAACAAAAGCTACGGCTAGCTTTATTTTTCAAAAATTAATTTAAATAAAATAGAGGTAGATTCGTAATACAAATATTCAACACGACTAAGGTTAACCGTAACCCATGTCTGTCTCTCCTAATTTTTATTTAAATATTTATTTTTCTTTTCAAATAGAACATGAAATTTAAACATAATTGATTTTCAAAGCTAAATTCTCAATGTATCTTACTTGTATTCTCTTTCAAAATAGTAATTCAATTCATTTACGGTTGAAATGTTTTTTTCTTTCACTTTCTTTAAAAAGAAAATAATCACTAATGTAATGTTTAAAAGTATAACTTTATTTACTTAAGAAAAATCTGAATTCCCCTCCAAAATAAATAGTAAATAATTTTTTTTCGAAGAAGGCTCGCTACAGTTTTGCTTGAAAATATGGTTATTAGATTATTTATTTACCCTATCTATTTATTATATTATTTATTGGAATGGTGGTTTGAATGTCGAACTTAACCGGGTATTGAACTCACACTCTTTGGGTCCTGTCACTGGATCTAACCAATGCCTTTATCCACTGTGCCATGTGTCCGCAAGAAGCTCAATACCCGATTAAGGCAGTAGAGAACTTTCAAAACAGGAGATAACTGACATCCATTAAACATGGCACGTGGAACTAGAACAGTCTACCCTAGTGAGCGAAATAAAGGGTTAAGTTCGTCATTCCAACCATCTGAAGAAGGCCAGAGCGTACATCGGCCGAAACGTTGTAATAAATATGGCGACAAAGATGAGGACAATAGTCCGAATAATGTAAATAATGTAAATAATGTATATATTGTTAAATATAATAGACAACGCATGTCTATTATGTTTGATCAGGAGCCGTTCTAAGTTTCGTATAGTGGCTTTAGTTTCGGGAGAAAATAAAGACAAACATTTGGATTTTTTTTTTTAATTATAGTGTTTCTCGATCTAAGCTTTCGGCTCACATGAGCCATTGTCAAAGTGGTTATATGGATATGTCAACAGAAAGGTTCATCATCAAAAATGACGTCCTGTTATGTTTACATTGAAGTTTGCTATGCGACGATAACGGTCGCGGAATAGCAGACGCGGGTCGTGAATACGTAATGCGGTTCTATGTCGTTGTGCCACGTGATAGAAAGAGATTTTATCAACAGAACCATGTGTTTAAATGCAGTGTAATATTTTGTGACTCGTTTGACATTTTGTTGTGTGTGGATTGCTTTGTTTTAATGTAGATGGCCTCCAATATCCATGTGTATGTGTGAGTATTGTTGTGTCACACACACACACACACACACACACACATACACACACACACAGAGCGCGTGAGTGAGAGAGAGAGAGAAATGCGTGTCATTAAGCTTTTGTTTTTAAGTTAGTTTCGCAGGAGAGTGTTACGGCACTTGATTTCAACTTCCTGCTCTATTACTGTGGCTTTGTGTCAGACGACGCTGTCTGTTCTATAATACAAGGTATTCGTCTGTGTATATATGTGTATATATGTGTATATATGTTTCCTGCTTAAACTCCCAAACCACAATATTTTCTTCTTTAAAACTAGATATGTTCCTAGGAAGGTCTTGATGAACAGTTTATATTTGTACTCAACGCAAGTGAAGCTATTTGTATCTTAAAACATTCGTAATAGTTAGCATCAGAAAACGTGACAGGGAAAAAAAGTGGCAAGAAAGAAATTATGGATATCATATCCTTTCCTAAGACTTCATTCATTTATTTTTTTGATAAACAGTGTTAAAGTTAATAAATAATTAATGAATTAAAGAATGTATATCTTTTTCAATAAAGTTTTTTTTTTAATTATTATTAAGAAATTGTTTATTTATTTTTATACAAATGAATATAAAAAATAAACATTTAACTAAAATCATTCAAAAGTTTATATTTATTTGCATATAAACTTTACGTCATTCAATTTTTTTAATAAACAGAAGCAAAATTTTAAGTTAAATTGAAAGTTAAAGGATTAAAATATTAAACGATCAATCAATTTATTTAATGAATGGCTTATTTGCTTTAAAGTTATTCCGACCAAGACAATAGGTTCTCTTTCCTTACAAAAACAAATTTCCACTAGAACAATAATGGTACAAATGATACAAATCTCAAAAAAAAAAAAAAAAAATATGCCGGTGTGATGAAGGGACGTTATTGAATTTTAAAAATCTTTTAATTTACAAATATCTTTGCTTACGAACTTAGGTAAAAATAGCGCAAGTGGAAAAATAGGAAAAAAATATCTCCATCTGATAATAGTTGATCGTATCTGTTTTGTATACATATATCCTTGAAAACAACGTTTTCTTTATTATTTAATATGACTTCCATGATGCGGTTGTGGTAGAGCCACTAAGATCGAAAGCGAAAAGTGGGTGACTGAGGCGAGCTTGGTTCGTTTGAACGGGGCTAGCCTTGATTTTCTCTTTTAGGTCAAGCCTACGTCACATCGGGGTGGTTTCCTGTGGAGCCCTCTCCTTGGTTAGGTTAGACAATCTTTTGTGTACCTAGTTAATGTGAGTAAGTGTTGTTCCCGGCCTGTCCCCGGCCACATCATTGGTTATGATCCAGCTTGAGATTCCCAACCTCCCCAGTTTGTTTTTAGCCCCTTTTATCTCGACTGGGTCAGCTTTATATTTTCCCATGCCCGTATGATTTTTTTTATCCTTTTCCCACACCCGGAGTGAGAGATCTTCTTGATTTTGTTCCAATGGGCAGAATACAGCGGCCTCACTGTTTTGAGGGTTGGACGGGTCCTACTAACATCTGTTATGTTTAATTTGATTTGTGCTAATATTTTAGTTTGTTACTGGGTTCATCTCCCTCCCCTCTCATTTTTTCATCATAAATTTATATATATATATTTTAGCATCATTAAATTTTTATGTCACGGGGAGCGTTTTGTAGTGAGAATGTGGTATTATGGTGTATGGAGGATTGATTGGTGACGGACGAGCTCTTGTGGCAAATGTGGAAATTGTAATGTATGAATGGGTCGTGAATCGGATTAGCTAGGTATAGGATAGTTAAGACCAGCCTGAACCCCTCTCCTTTTTGGCCTTGTGCCCTAATTATGTAATTTTACATAATAAATATGGAGCCACTAAGATCAATGGCGTGTAATTGACGGTACACAGACATCTGAACCAGAAGTAAATAAAAACAGCTGTCCTCTGATTATAAATTTAACTTTAAATAGCTTAAAATGAAACAGCTACTGGTGTTTTATTTTAAGCTGTTTAAAAAGTCTGTTTTCATTTGTGCCATTTTTCCCCTATTTTTTCACTTGTGCCATTTTTTTCCCTATTTTTTCATTTGTGCCATTTTATTACCCTATTTTTTCACTTGTGCCATTATTACCGTTCAATTTCGCTTATATAAAGTGTACAGAAATACGTTGTTCGTCACAAGCTTCATTGGAACTTGCTGAGGATACAAAAGGATAACAACACTAGGAAAACAACTTCGGTCTGCTTACTCTATATGAAGGGATTATCGGAAAATTACAAAAGATCTGTGGTCCATATAACATCAGGACGACCTTCAAAAGTGGTTCGACACTTTACAGACACCTCATGGAGGAGAACATGGCTAAGGACTGTGTGTAAGCAATCCTGTGCAGCCGTGGTAAGAAATATAAAGGAGAAACATTCCACTTGCTTAAGGTAAGATTGCAAGAACATCGTAAAGCTGTAACACGAGGGGAAATAGAAAAATCAGATATAGCTGGCCACATATGGAGGGAAAATAAAGACCACAGCTCCCTGTGGGCTGAGGTTAAAAGGATAGACAGAGAAGATCACAGGAAAATACGAAAACAAGGAATCAGCACATATACCAGGCCACAAATTTCTCCTAATTCGGGTAAGCCCAGACATGAATACAATATGGGAACCAGTAATACGGAGTGCTAGAGAAAAGTAATAACAACAATAAAATTGCAATATGAGCTCTGAAAAAAAAAAAAAAAACAGCTACCGTTTATAAGTCCCAAAAATTCATACACTGTTGGCCCACATCAGGACACATGACCCAGTGGATAAAAGTGTTGCTTCGATCCAGCGACTTGTGAGTTCAATATCTCGGCCTGGCAATAGTGAACAAAAAAATGGAGAATTGAGTTAAAGGACGAGCATTCGAAATTCCAGTCACCTGAAGAAGGCCGGAACGTACAACGGTCAAATCGTGATGACCATAAAGATGAGGACAACAATCCGAACAATGTAAATTATTACAATAACTCATATAAAGAGAGATACACATATATATATATTTCCTGGTCTGATTCAACTCTGATTAATTTATATATATATAAAATGCAAATACCCAATAAAAATAATAAAAGAAGCACTAAATAAAACTATCCTGATAAATCGTAACACACTTCTTACATACAAGAAAAATAAAAACAACAATCGGATTCCCATGGTTTTTAACCACAATCAATGTTCCCACACACTTATTCACAATTTAAAAAATGATTACAAGAACCTCCAATTAGACAACAAGATCAAAGACATTTTCGATAAACCACCCATAAATGCAATGAAACAATCACCTAACCTATCAGCTATCCTCACCTCTACCAAATATCTAAACAATAGAAACCAAACAGGAAATTACAAATGTAACAAACCTCGTTGCTTAGTTTGCAAAGATTTAATAATAGCTAATACATTTTCCGTACCCAACATCAATATCAGGATACAACCACCTAAACTCACCTGCGATAGCCATAACGTAATCTATTATTTATTCTGTAACTTATGTCCTAATAGTGGATATATTGGTGAGTCTGGAAACAATTTTAGATTTCGTTTCAATAACCATAAACAAACAATACGTCAAAACAACCCTTATTCCCCCATAGCTAAACACTACAATCAATCAGGACACACATTAGAAAACTGCAAATGTTTATTAATAGATTCCGATTTTACTTCCACATTCACACGCAGAAAAAAAAAAACATATTGGATTTTAAAATTAAATTAGGGTTGAATAGGGACTTAGGTGTTTTAAATCTTTATAAATATTTCAATAGTTAAGCAATTTTTTTAGATATAGTAAAAAAATTTTTTTAAATATTTATGACAGATTTAAGTTAGGAATATCCGAACAGTGACGTTCCATGTCACGTGACGTCCGCGTCTCGCGAAGGACGCTACTTGCTAACAAACAGTAATTTTAATTTATTTGTAACAAACAGTTATTTCTGATGAAAAATTGAGGACAATTTGAAATATCAAATATATATATATATAAATAAATAAATACTTTCATAAAATAAAACATTATAATTTTTAATTTGAAACTTTTTCTATATATATATATATATATAATCGACTTTCCCGTCGAGATTCGACGTATGAGGGTCAAGCAGATCAGTTTCCAGGAAACCGACACCGGCACATGAGATTTGATTATAGTGGTGAAGGTTTCGTGCAGGACCATCCACACTTTTTGAAGGGCCGAATACAGAGACCTGGTGCACTAAGTGCCACAAGGTTCCCAAACGACCCTCCGCAGGTTTTGAATTCAGAGTTGTCCTTCTCCTAGACCAGTTGCCATCCAAGGCTATAGAACCCAGTCTGTCCTGCTATTTTACCCATAGCTGGAGGGAGAGGAAGAGGATTCATACCTTTCCCAAGGGTATTAGCATTTAAGTGAATGTAATGGATTCGACTGGGCTCTGTGATTCCTCAATCCAAGCCGCTATCCATTACTCCACCCTGCTATCATAAATTAAACAAAGTCGCGTTTAAATAGGAATATAATTACTTTTAATACTGTTCCGTAGGAATTTTTTCATTCCTGGTTGTATTTTGATATAATACACGGGCAACGCCGGTTATCCCCGTTAGTGTTAAATAAATACTTCGCATCCGCTGATAGACGATGATTGTCGGGTTTGTTTCGCGAGAAATTTCTAATATTCTTTTTTTTCTCCCGGTTCGTGTCATTCTACCGTGACCTTGTACCAGACTAGCTTCGTAATCATCTGATGAATTTGGTGTGAACATTTTCTGTCAGGTTTTTATTTATATGTTTACTTTAATGCTTCTTTTAATTGTCTCTGCCGAGGACTCTGGGGTGTTAAGGTTCTGCAAAAACAGTCAAAGATTCCTATTGTTTCTTATCGATAAATTCTTCATGACATATTTATTATTAATTAATTGCACGCGCAAGATTCATAAAATGTGGAATTTCAGCAAGTGCCCTTCAGTACGCCCATTCTTGTGGCTGACAAGAAAATAAATAATTGTTTTATCCCTATGGAATATTTAATAGACTCGACCAAAAAGTGCCGTAAGAATCTTTGATGCAGTAAATTACAAACGTCACCTACCTTCGAAAAACTCAATAAAAAATATTCCAGAGTTCATTTTCTGAACGTCCACAGACTCGTGTCGTAAGGCGATGGCTACAAGTTAGGTGTCTTGTGTCAGATAAGGCTAAGCTAAATAACTAAACGTGCCTACCGTAGCGTGATGTTTATCAAGTATTATCGCAGACTGATTAATATTTTTCCAGTTTTGCTTTTTACTTAATATTATCCTATTATAATTGTACTTGTTGAAACCCGACCCTTCGTTAGTTCGCACGACCGTTATGTCCTGCTAATACCTCATAAATAATGGACTATTCCGTTTTGATCGCGTGGAACGAGGGAAAAGACACTACTTGGTTTCAGTTTGAAAATGAAAGAAAGATAGAAAAAAGAAAGAAAAAAGAACGAAAGAAGAGTTTAACATCCCCTGCCAATACCTCATGAATAATGGACTATTCCTTTGTGATCTCATGAAAAAAGGGAAAAAGACATTCGTAAAGAAATAAAGAAAGAAAGCAATAAATAAATAAATAAATAAATAAATAAATAAAGAAATAAAGAAAGAAAGAAAGAAAGAAGGGACGCTAGAAGTGCTTAACATATCCTGCCAATACCTCATAAATAATGGACTATTCCTTTTTGAATCCGTGAAAAGAGTGGGAAAGATATTGTGAAAGAAATAAAGCAATAAATAAATAAATAAATAAATAAATAAAGAAAAGAAAGAAAGAAAGAAAGAAAGAAAGAAAGAAAGAAAGAAAGAAAGAAATCTTTACCGGCTGTTTCAGTGAAATGGAAAAAACTGTCAATCTTTTCATTTTCACCTCCCCACTTCTTCAAATAACGACCGGCATTCTTATATATGATTGTTATTGCAATATTTACTTAAAGTTGTTAAGCTAAAAAATTTAACGATACGATAGGGGAATTTCTATGAATATTTTATTGTCGTAGAACTCGCCATAAGTTTACTTAATCGTTAACTAAATTACGATTCATCCGAGTATTAACATAGGAAAACTGTGAAATTTTCCCGGGTTAAAACTAGTTTCTATTATTACGATTATTTTTATTTACTATTATTGCACCCTTGTACCACACTTATTCAATGTTAATAAACAACGAATAGTAATGGTAAAAAATAACCTTTTCTATACAACCAAGGAATTAGCTGATCAACTAAAGAGTTAGTTCCTTAACAAAAACGTAAGCGTTGCTGTCGATTGAAGTTTATGAAATTTTTCTATTAGAACAGTTTTTCAGGAACCTAAGTTTCTTAAATTCACCATTATCGCTTTTTCTAGTACTAATGGAACTTTCCTTCCTAACTTTTTGTCTAAGCCAGTGTGGAAAATCAACATCTTGATTATATCATTGTTTTCCTTTCTAATGAAATTAAAGGCACTTATTTTGAGATGGTTGTTAACAAGTTCGTCTTGAAGACAAATTCGACAGAATAGTGAATTCTTTCTTAGCGAATTCTTTTCTAGATCCTACATTGCTATGGCCTTGTGTTAAACAGTTAATGACGACACCTACCCTAGGGCAGTTACTATCTATACCCACTGACGCAAACCGATTCATAAATATCTGAATTTCAATATTTACTAGGCGCTCTACTTATTAATCTCGGGCTAGACTAAACTTTGCTGAGCAAAACTATAATATGACAAATAAATAAATATTCATACGACTTTTCTGCGTAAATCGAATCAGGGATTGAACTCTCGACTCGCAGATTTCAGCTAATGCTTTAATCTACTACACCCTTTTCAATATCAGTCAGAATGTTATCCCCCGCCCCCCGCTTTCCAGGATTGTCTAACTCAAAAGGTGCATTCCAAATAATATGCATATATTATTGAAAATCTTCCATATTAGTACAGATACATTTACATGGATTATTTTTTATAGAGGAGGTTTACAAATTTAATAGCGCTAGGAAATATTGATGGGTTTTTAAAATTCATACATGGACAGTAATTCATTTCAATTCATAACTAATTATTAAATAAATAAACTGAAGCATACTTCTCTAAACAAAATCTTCAAGAACATGTAAAAGATTTCCCCTTTCTCTCACCTAAAACCATGAAATTGTCTCTGGGGAATAACCCCACTCCAGGTTGAGAATACCTGTACGAGATTATATGTCTTTCTTTTTTTTACTAATACAGTGTAACCCGGATATAAGAGAGTTGTCGGAACCGGAGAAGAAGTCTCTTATATCCGGGTTTCTCTTATATCCGGGTTTGGTCTATTTTATATACATTAACACAGGCTCTAATTTGGGACCAGAGAAAAATCTCTTATATCCGGGTCTCTTATACCGGGTTACACTGTACAAGAAGAATGTATTCTTTTCTGTATTCTACGAATACTTTTTTCACACATTGAAAAATAAAATACTGTTACTTTAATGGAAATATATTTGAGAAACATTTACATTTAATTAGAAAACGTAGTTTATTAACAAATAAGTGAAAATTCGAAGCTATATATTTACTTAAATAAATTGTATCTAGAAACAGAAATATATATATATATATATATATATATATATATATATATTAAACTAATAGTAATACTCGGTTGGAAATACCTCGGATAGCAAAACTTGTAAGTCTGTCAAAACAAATTGGTACCTGAGGAAAAAAATTGAAAAAAAAAAGAACTAGAAACATTATATATATATATATATATATATATATATATATATATATATATATATATATATATATATATATATATACAGCAAAAGTATTTAACACATTGGTTTTTCTTACATATCTCAAAAATAACAGATCAATTTCAACGAAACTCATAGGAAATATTTAAACGAACATTATCGATCAAAACATAGAAGGAAAATTTAAAACCACTGTTTTGAGAAACATTAACAATAAATAAAATAACCCATATGCAAAAGTATTTAACACACTTTACTAATATTTAGTACAGTAGCCTCTGTTCTGCTTCATAGCCTCTAGTCGTTTCCCGTAGTCTTCAACTAGTTTCTTGCAGGTACTTGTTGGTATTTTGACCCATTCTTCTTTATAAATTTTCTTCAATTTGTTTAAATTCGATGGATTTCTTTTATGAACTCGTAACTTCAATAGTTTCCACAAATTTTTGATTGGATTTAAATCCGGTGACTGGCTTGGCCATTCCCGGACATTAATGCCATTATTATTAAACCAATTCTTAGTTGTTTTAGCAGTATGCTTCGGGTCATTGTCTTGCTGAAATACAAAATGGAAACGACCATGTTGAAAAAAGATGTGGAACTGTTCAAGAGTTGAGTTGACAAAATTTGAATATTTTGCAGCATTCATTGTTCCTTCGATAATTTTCATTTTTCCTACTCCATTTGAGGAAAAACAACCCCACATCATAATATTTCTACCCCCATGTTTAACTGTAGGGATGGTATTTGCTGGCTCGTATTCCGCTCCTTTTTTCCTCCATACATGAGTGCGCATGTTTCGTCCGTAAAGCTCAATTTTTGTTTCGTCTGACCAAATTACTTTCTCCCAGAGATCATTAGATTCAATTTCATATTTCTTTACAAAATTCAAACGGGCTTGTACATGTCGGCGTTTCATGGAGTCTTTCTCGGTGATCATGAAGTGAGACCTGCACGATTCAGTGATCTTTTAATTGTATCTTTACTAACTTCAATTCCGGCATTTTTCAAATCATTCTGAATTACTCGACGAGTTGAAAATGGATTTTTCTCCACAGTACGGGAAATGTATCGCTCATTATACTCATTTAAGATACGGGGACGACCACTCTTTTAAATGTTTTCAATAGTATCGGATTTTTTCCGTTTTCGAACAACAGCACCAACTGTACTAAGCAAGCAAATTCAAATCTTAAGCGATTTTTCTATATCCCTTACCATCTTTGTGATTCTTTATGATCTTCTTGCGCATGTTGTTCGACACTTCTTTTGTTTTCACCATTTTCTTGCAGTAGTGGCAACAGAATAAGTACAGTGTCTCAGAGCTGTTATCTAATAGCCATTTGAGTGTCGTGCGGTGCTGTCATTGGTCGACATATCACATCATATCAATATGGGTAGGAAACATGACGACATGTCTCTTCTAGCATAATATTTGCATTGGTGTTAAATACTTTTGCATATGGGTTATTTTATTTATTGTTAATAAATGTTCCTCAAAACAGTGGTTTTAAATTTTCCTTCTATGTTTTGATCGACAATGTTCGTTGAACGTTTTTGTTTGATTTATTATTTTTGATGTAGAAAAAACCAATGTGTTAAATACTTTTGCTATGGACTGTATTATATATATATATATATATATATAAAGTATATAATTATATATATAACCAACATTTATATATATATATATATATATATAATTATTTTTATAATATTTATAACATAAGTATATATAAAATATACAAAAATAGCCATTTTGTTTCATTTTTTATCAAAGTTTATATGTGTAGGTATATAAATATCATGACTGTTTTTTATATAATAATATATAAAAGTCTATGTGTATATATATGTGTGTGTATTTAGGTTTATTTATGTACGTACATATGTACTTGTTATCATAGATATGTATAATGTATATGTTTATGTTTATATATTTATTTGTGTGTATTTCTGATCAATATGTATGAATATATTTTTTTTTTTATGTATATATATATATATATATCTTTGCCAAATATATAATGAAACTATATATGATTAATAATATATATAAATTTTGTGATATTTATTGTGTGTTTTTGTTTTAATATATTGTTTAAGGGTTTTTATCTTTATATATTTGTTATAAATGTGTGTGTGTGTGTGTCTCAATGTGTGTGTGGATGTGTGTGTGTGTGTATGTGTCTATGTGTATGTAGAGTGTATTCACATTTAACTGTGTGTGTGTACAGTGTTAGAAACGTCTCTTTTTTTTTCGTAAAGGGCTGTGGAGTTGTTTTATTCTCTTTCTTTTTTTTTTTTTTTTTTTTTTTTGTGTATAAAATATTGATGTGTGTGTGTGTGTGTGTGTGTGTGTGTGTGTGTGTGTAATATCTATATGTCTGGATGCGTATGTATATATAATCTGATTGTGTTTTTTATGTACAGTTTAAACCATATTTAAAAATAAAAATTTTGAAAAAAATTAATTTTTCTTGTGCTTTTTTCTTTAGACGTATTTTTAATGAAGAAATGAATTGAATAAACATATATATTTTTTTTTTCAATTGCTATTTAAATTAATGTCTTGAAAAAAGAAAATTTTATATTAAATTTTATCATATAAAATAAGTTAAAAAAATATTTAAAATTAATTTAAAGATCTAAATAGTATTTTCTTGCTTTTTGAATCTTTCTGTACTTCGGTTTGATTGGTTATTAAAATTTTTGTAACAATGCTCCCCCTAGTGTAGGATCGTTAAAATTGACGTTTTAAACCATTTATTTTTTTGACAACATATATATATAAATGGATATTTTTTGTCACTGTTTATATATATATATATATATATTTCGTAAAAGTTTATAACATAAATAGTTATAAAATGACCGGTAGAATATATATATTTAAAACATGTAATTTAGTAAATATGTACAATCCTTCTTTTTTATACAAGTTTCATTGAAAACCAGACGTTTATCTGCTTCTGAGAATTTTCTTGCTTTTTTTAACTATATAATTCAGTGGTATAGAACATAAGAAAATCAAATGATGTTTTCCATACAGGAATACAGTTAATAATCCTCTTAGATGAAATGGATATTTTCACTGTTTACGAAAAATTCAGTAATTTAATAAAAGAAATTGTGTTTAAAAACAGTAAAACTTTTAACCAGAGTGGTATTTATCTTAAATAAACTGTATCTATAAACTACGAAAAGAATATATATATATATAAATAAATATATATAAATATATATATATATATATATATATATATATATATATATATATATATATATATATATATTGAAAAATGGCTTCATCTCACAAGTGAAATGGAGAATCATCTCTAGGGCTCGAACTCCAAGAAATTTCAGAGACCAATGTGACCTATGTATTAAAAAAAAAAAAAACGAAAAAACACTATCATTTAAAATATATATACAGTTGTATATGGGCAGAAGTACATTGATATACATTCTTTTTGGACATGATTTAATGTTGGCATTTTTAATGGTGGTATATGTATGTGTAGATATTTATATACGATGGTAAATATTGGGGTATATTTAGATTATGAGGATAATTGTATGCACACATGTGTGCGGGTACATAATTTTATGTATATAAATGTGTATATGGGCTTGCATATGGATATGTGAATTTATATGTATATGAATATACATATGTATATGTCCAAAATATATATATATATATATATATATATATATATATATATATATATATATATATATATATGTGTGTGTGTGTGTGTGTGTGTGTGTGGATGCGTGTGTAAATATGTATATGTATGTGTATTTATAAATTTAGATAGGTATATGTATATATATATCGATTCATGTATATGGGGTAGTATATATATTTGTATATGTATATATATATATATGTGTGTGTGTATTTACGATTTTATATATATGATATATATGAATATATATATAGATATAGTTGTTTGCATATATATGTATATATGGATGCATGTTTATATATATATATATATATATATATATATATATATATATATATATATATATATATAGAGAGAGAGAGAGAGAGAGAGAGAGTTCTAATGGAAGGGCAGAATTTTTTTTTTACCTTTTAATCTTACTTTCTCTTGAAATAATTTCTAGTTAGACTTAAAAGATTGGAAATTTTAGTCATCTGGAAATAATCTCAATTTAAATAGATAACTTAGATTTAAATTAAAAAATGTTACTCCTTAACCATTATTAATGATGTTAAAAATATTAAAATTAAAAATATTTTTTGAAATTTAAACACTTAATTCCCTATCTAACGTTAACTGTAAAATTTAAGAAAAAAAATTAAATATGTATAAAGATGGATGCGTGTGGATATATGTATATGTAAGTATTTGTATATGTATATGCGTATATAACGATGTATATCGATACATGTGTTAGTGGTTATATATGTAATTGTACATGTATATGAATGTATGTGTATTTGTTTTTACGTAAATTTGTATGTGGTGTGTGTATGAAAAAACAATAATTTTTTTCTTACTATTACCTTCAAATCTCATCCCATCTTGATTTGAAACCTAAACTTTAATTAAGAAATATTACCATCTGAAAATAGCTTCAAATTAAATTCATGAATTAGACTCTAACTGATAAAGATTTTACCTTAACAGACATTCACAATATTAAAATATTAATATTAATATTAGCAAATTTTTATTTTTATTTTATTTTTGTTTATTAATATAATATTCGGCTTATATTAAATCCCAGATTTATTTGTGGAGAATTTGAATATTTAAATTGCTAACAAGCATTAAATTTCATTTCTTTGTGGATTTTTTAAACATTTAAATTACTATCAAACGTTAAAATCTGTGTTTATCTAAATTTCTAAAGCTATATCACCCCTCCCCTTCCTCCAAAAACTCTACGTACATCTCTTATATCTTGTCCCTTTATTTCCGCATTTTTTCTCTTTTTTTCCATTTTCCCAAGTTATTTCCTTTGATTTGACCGATTAAATAGGTCAATGTCTGAACCTTACCCCCTCCTTCCTCAGTATTGTAATAAAAATAAAAATAAATTTTAAAACTCTCCCTTCCCTCTCTAAACTTGACCATGTCTCTCACACTACTCCTCACCACCTTCTATGTCAACTTATATATGCTTAATACTGCCCGTCAAAAGTGTAAATTTTAAATTCATTTTTCATTTCCCCTTTAAAAGTGAAGTCTGAAGATCCAGAGAAAAATAAAATATTCTGGTGAAATAAATTATAACAAAGGGAGCCTTAAAGTGCTCTGTTTTTATTTAAAATAATATATATATATATATATATATATATATATATATATATATATATATATATATATATATATATATAATGGCTGGCCACTCGTATTTGAGGATGTCCGTCTACAAGGGCTGCTAGCCAATCCCTGTTGTAGACACCTGTTCAGATATACTTGTATTTCTTCAATACCAATAGAGCCCACCTGTGGTTTATACAGCAACTATGCTAAGGAGACCTTAGTTACAGTTTCTGGGAGACCGCGAGTTATCTAACCTGATAAACAAGGCCAGCACGCTCAAACCCTCGATCACGATGATTCGGTGACTTTGTGGTAGCACAACCATCGATGCTATGCACACACGCGCGCACACACACACATATATACATATATATATATATATATCGTGAGAAAAATAGAGAGATTTTAAATTATTCATTAGCATAAAACAAGAGGAGGTGCTCTCAGCTTGACCTAGTATTCAAATCAGACCAAAGGAGAAAACATCAGAATTTGTGGGGGAGATCGCTTCTTGGTTAGACTGAGAACATTTCAGAACCGTCACGAACAACCGCCATAAAAACTCGGTAAATAGAAAATCTTATATTTAAATCAGAAATGAACATGGATTCCTCTGTGTATTCGCTCTATAAGATTTCCCCTTGAAGTGATGTGCTAACTTGATTTCGAGAGCTGTGACCACTTATACTATTATTACTACAGTGATTCTTAACTCAAACCACTCATGGGTGGGGCTACTTGGTTTGATAACGAGTGGGGTGACCTGCCTTTGTGTAGTGTGACTCAGTTTAATGCACTGGATGACTAAGTGGGCAAAGCGATGATTCCTTCTCTGGTGGAATATCTTGGGGTATTGTGTTATCGTTTATTAAATTGGCTGCTGAATTCGACTGGTAAGGTTACAAGGCGTTGTGCTGGATAATCTTCTTGGCTGCAGAATAAAAATATCCATTTCTCAGCCTGCTGATAGATTATTTGTGTCAAAGAATGAAAGTAAAATAAAAAGGCTTTTGATGACGACCGCACTCTCCTCATATGATGATCTCTTCTCGCCATAATGTTTTGGGCGAGACAGAATCTGAATCAGATGTATTTTTATCACTTCTAATCTAGTTGCTTCTAATAAATTAAAGCCAAGGGATTCTTGAAATATTCTTTTCGTGTAGACATAAGGGTACCATTTTTTTTTCTTAACAATCATTTCAAATTTCGATATCTAACGACTTTTTTTTAATCACTTCACTTCAAGCAAGGCGATGACGTCACTAAGACGCAAGGAGCTACTGGGAGTGAAAGAGAATGTAAAACCCTTTAGAAGGGACCGGAAACCATATCCTAAACAGGATATAAGTTATAAACCTCTATCCTGTTTAAAGAATCGGGGAGGAGTGTGAATCGAACGATATTCCTCGATTTCAATATCTGACGGATTTTTTTAATTAATTCACCCCAAGCAAGATAAAGTTGCCAATTAGCTAATGGGAGTGAAAAAAAAACCTTTAGTAGGAAGCGGAACCCCTGTCCTAAAACGAAGCAGTGGATACACGTCTACACCTATTCAAAAGACCGGCGAGGTTTGTATCGGATGATATTCGGCTTCTTGTTCTTGTTCTTCTATATGTTGTCTCCCTTTAGAAGGTGGTGGATCACAGCTTGCCACAACTTCTTATCCTTTTGTGGGGAAAATAGAAACAGCTTACCTCCCAAACGCCCACGCGTCTGTCTGGCATGTGGGTTGAGAAAATAAAGAAAGGGTCCAAGATGGCGTCCGTGACTTTTTAATATTCACGGTCTCGTGCAGTCTCGCAAGGTCGCGTTACACGCATGCTAATGAGGTGTGTCTGGGCTCCATAAAAGCAGGTCGCTTGGAGAAATTGGCAGAAACCGTTACACCCGTGTTCGGTATACTTTGCTTTTTGATTTGATTTGATTTAATTTGATTTGATTTGAATTTGATTTTAATTTGATTTTTGCGTTCGCGTCGCGTCAGACATTTTCCTACGGAAAGAGTTGCGTCCCTTACACTCCATATTGAATTTGACTTCTTTGCTACACCTTTCAAGCTCTTAGGTAGGTTATTCGTTGTTTCTCTCTGTCTCTCTTGCCTTCAGTATATCTTGTGAGTGTCACATTTTCCAAGCCTTCTTTCCCCATTATCCTTGAAATTTCAACAGTTACTTTCTGATTCTAAGTATAACCATTTACAATTTCAATAACGATTTTTTATCAATTCACCCCAAGCAAGGCGATGACGCCACTAAGACGTAAAGAACTTCTGGGAGTGAAAAAGCGTGTAAAAACCTTTAGAAGGAACCGAAACCTTGTCCTAAACAGGAAACACTGGATAAACTCTACACCTGTTCAGGGGAGGAGTGTGAACCTGGCGATGATCCTCTTATTATTTTTATTATTCTGTGTTTTGTCTCATTTTGGGAACGTGGGCGATACGGCTCTCCACAAATTTTTATCCTTTGTAGCTCTTAATAATATTTGTCTTTTTTTATCCCTTGTAATCCCTCTCTGTCATCCTGTGAGTGTTAAATTTTCCAAGCCTTTTTTTCTCATTATTCTAGAAATATCAACAGTCTCTTTCTGATTCTAATTATGATTATCTTTTTTTCTCTCGATTTACCATAAAACTTCACTTCCCTTCATTTCATGCTCAGGATATATGTACGACCGTAAATCTGTGGCCTCAAGTCTTTTCTTCGCTCGTGAGTAAATTGTCCAGTATTCACTACCATATAGGAGGACTGATATTAGATAGCCATTCAACACTCTTTTCTTTGCTTCTAGTGAATGTTTGCTGTTTCTTAATATTTTGCTTAGCATTTGGAAGGCATCTTTTCTTTATTCCAATGCATCTTTATGATTTCGATCACACATTTTTCCATCCAATACTCTCCACATATTTAAACTGCACTTGCTTGATTTTAACATCTTACACTGTTTCTCTTGCAGACAACCACACATCTTGCCTTTTTATATTTGATTGTTAAATTGTCCTGTTCACGTGATTACTTTATCTAGTACTTCCTGTAGTTTTCTTTCGATGTCTGCCATTAATATGCTGTCATCTGCATCTCTTATATCGTTAAAATTGTCCCCGCTGGGAGGATTTCTAGTTTTCCTAGGATTGCATAGCTGTAAAGTTTGAATAAATCCTCTGAGAAGACATATTCTCATCTTACACCCACTTTTTATTTTTCTGTATTTACCCAGTTTCTTTTTCATCCGTATGCGAGTGGTTTGCTCCTAGTATACGTTTCACTTCTTTACATTAAAAGTGAAATTTACTCCCTAAGATATACTTTTAATACTAAATTTAATAATTAATACTAAAGACGGTAAAAGAAGGTTTATTGTTCCACTGGGTTTCATAACTAACACATTGCGTGAAAATTTGAAGTATTAGCTTAAAACAGATGTAGTTTTTTTTTTCAAAATAATAACTATATTATTGTTTGAATATTTATATTTGTTTCTGTTGAGGGGTCCACCCCTTTTTACATGAATGGAATCACCCAGTATATACATATTCTACTGCTACGGGAAGACTCGAGAGTAAGACGAGAGCAAGATGAGAACAAGATCTCGGAGTCGAGTCGAGTCCAGAGTGACAGAGTAAAAGGTTGCAGGTAACCGGAAGAGTGAGGGGAGAGGTAACAGCGTTGTAGGAGTCACAGTGAGTGAACGCGTAGACTCAGTAAGAAGTCATACAGCGATACTTCGATACCAAAGACTGTATATATATATATATTTTGCTACTAACCCGTATTCCCGGAACTACTAACCTGCTTTACCAGTTTGTATTATTACGTTAATACATTATTTTCCTATATTCATTCCTGGCGTTTGTTATTTATTGATACCGGATTTCAAACCGGAATCCACAACCGTTTCTTCCTCGCATTTATTTCGCCAAATAGCAAAATCAGCGTGCGTCTATTATTTATTTACCATTCGAATCCATTACATTAACTCACGTGTTAATACCAATGGGAAATGTATGAATCCTCTTCTTTTCCCCCCAGCTATAGGTAAATAGCAGGACAGGGTTCTATAGCCTTGGATGGCAACTGGTCAACCGAAGAAGGAAATTGCAACCTATTGCGGGAAAAAAAATCTGCCTCGTATTATTATTTATTTATATTATTTATTATTATTATTTATATTATTATTATTTATTATTATTATTATTTATTTATATTATTTATCACGCATGGCACATAGCTGACAGACGATGTGACACATATAGTCTCTTCACCTTTCAAGTAGATATTTATTAAAAAAAAAGTTTTAGTGTACTGAATTTTATAAATATCTGTTGTGTTATGCAAATTGAAATTTATTTAACAATGTTGCTATAATGTATTACGAATGTTTATTTTTTTTCTTACACATAATAGTTGGAATATAATATGCAAATGTTTATTTATATACGCGTATTGATGTAAGAGTATGTATTGAAAATATATACTGAATTTTCTATGACGTAAAAACAGAAAAACAGTCCAAGAGAAAAAAAAAAAAAACTCTTGTCTAATTTTAATGAAATTTGGTATTACACTCGGGAGGGGTTCAAGATATAATATTCTCCCAAATTGGTTGAGGTATTATGTATTGTTTAAGCTATATCTATACAGAGGAAATAGATATTATTACAAGATTAGAGTTTTAGTATTAATTTATTTATTAGATATACTTTACTATTTATATAATTTATTATTATTATTATTTATTTATTATTATTTATATTTTATTATTATTTATTTATTTTATTTTATTATTTATTTTATTTTATTATTTATTTATTTTATTGTTTTATTTTATTATCATTATTATTATTTATTATTTATTATTATTTTATTATTATTATTTATTTTATTTTTATTATTCATTATTATTATTATATTATTTATTATTATTATTTATATTATTTCATTATTATTTTATTATTATTATTTATATTATTTATTATTATTATTATTTATATTATTATTATTATTATTATTTTTTATTATTTATATTATTTTATTATTATTTATTTATTTATTATTATTATTTATATTATTATTATTTATTTTTATTATTTATTTTATTATTTATTTATCATTATTGTTTATTATTATTATTTATTTATTGTTTTATTATTATTTATATTATTTATTATCATTATTATTATTTACTTATATTATTTATTATTATTATTATTTATATTATTATTATTTATTATTATTATTATTTATTTATATTATTTATTATTATTATTATTATTATTTATTATAATTATTATTTTATAGAGTTTGGAAAAATACGGATTATTTTTTGTGATGTCAACGAATACGCGTTTTCCACTTTTGTCATGCCGACGAATACTCGTTGTCACTTTCGTAATACTCGTTGTAGTAGAGACTTTGTAATCGCAGATACAACTATTCTGGTGTCAGATGCTTTCGAATAACACTAGCACTAATAGTACTTGCTCGATAATACTCGCTCGAACAGTAATCCGTATAGTGATCCTAATAGAGAAATAGTATAGTGAATATAGTAGAGAATAGCGGTTCGTATAGTGATAGAGGATAGAATAGAAATAGTGATCAATATAGAATAGATGATGGAATAGAAATGGTGATTCTGTATAGATGAAGAATAGGATAAAATAGAAATGGTGATCAATATAGTAATAGATGATAGAATAGAAATGGTGATCCGTATAGTAATAGAGGATAGAATAGAAATGGTGATCAATATAGTAATAGAGGATAGAATAGAAATGGTGATTCGTATAGTAATAGAGGATAGAACAGATAGAATGATGATCTGTATAGTAATAGAGGATAGAGGATAGAAGAAATGGTGATCCGTAGTCGTAGAGGATTAGAAATCGTCAGTACGTAATAGTTTGAATAGAAATGCGTTTCCTCGGTACGTAATAGAGGATAAAATCAAAATGTGATCCCTGTGTTTGGCTCACTGGCGATCTATATATTAGAGGATAAAATGAAACTCAAGTATCGGCAGCGACAGAGGATGACTAGACATGAGATTTATTCCTATATAATTCAATTTGCCTGTGTTTGCTCACTTTATATTTCAAGTATCGGCGCTTTATTTATATTTGGTGCATGTCGCATACCTTCCGAAATTAACACAATGAATCTTTTGTGTATTACTTTACCTCAAAACCTTCGTACGGTTTTATTATTCCATTACCTTAGGAGATTTGCTTAACCCAGACAAATTCAGAGACATTCAGGGATACGTGATCAGGGGTTTTCGCATTCTCAACATTTCGCCTCTTCTAGAAATTTGCGAAATGTGTGTCTTTACCCGACAGAAAGTGACACTTTGCTTTTTCTATTCACCCCACTTGATTATCAACCCATTCGGAATCCCTTTCGAATTAATCCCACATTTTTCCTTACCATTCGCAGAATGATTTGCAGAATTTTTTTTAATGACTCAGTGGCCAAAGATCTTTTCAAAATCTCTCCTAAACCAAAATGCTGAGGTTCTCTAGCGAAATCATACCCATCTGTTTCTTAAAATAGATTCGTAAAATCTTTAGATGTTCCCATCCGCTTACCACTGAAAACATGCTTTCTCAGCGATGTGGAGATTCAAAATTAAATTTTCCACAAGTCTCTTAGATATTACTGATATACTTATGTGGCTCTATACAGATTCATAGGATTGGTTTATGTTGTGGTAAACCCTCTAACAGTATAATGAACTCTTCCTTCTCTCATAAATACAAACTGCGAGAGTCGGATACGGAGCGCAAAGTGAAGTCGAGTAGTAGACGCAGTGCCAATCTATTTATTACTAACACTATTGTTTTGTATATATCTTCAATATACTTTTTCAACCTACCTTCGTCTTCTGTGTCTTTCTTTCTGGCCCCTAAACAGGCCACAATTTATTTGCCGAAAACAGTCAAGCTTATCGATTAAAATCATTAATGCCCACCGTAAAATCCGATATTATAATAATTAAATTAAAAACCAATAATTAGTTCTTCCTTTATGTGCCGTGTCCTTTCGGGGCGTGAGCGATTATGGCACTCCACAACATCCTTTCCTTTCTAGTTCTTAGTTAAATTTGCTATTTTCAATATCTTCTAATCACTGTTCTGCCATACATTTACACAAACTATTTAGGGAAGTAATGCACCGCTTTCGATATGTACTGTGAGTGTCAAATTTTCCAAGCTCTTTTTCCTCATTATTTGACTTAGAAATTTCATCTGTTTCAGATGCTACATCTCGTCTTCTTTATGTGCCGAGTCGCTTCAGTGCGTAGATGATCATGACTCTCCAAAATCTTCTGTTCCTTACAGCTCTAAATAAATTATGCCTTTTGTTTATTTCTAAACCCTGTTCTACCATTCATTTTCCCAAGGTCATCAAATATGTTATGCGTTGTTTTCCTCTGTCCATCTTGCCCTCAATCTGTCCTGTGAGTATCAGATTTACCAAGCTCTCTTTCCTCATCCTGTGCCCCAGAAATTTCAACTGTATCTTTGTGATGGTAAGTATAAGTTTTCTTTTTGTTTACATTTACTCTAAAACCTCGTTGTTGCTCACAAGTTCGGTCCATGGTAACCTCAGCATCTTTCTGTAGAACTACATTTTGGTTGGTTCAAGTCTCTTCTTGTTATAGTGGAACACACCTATTCTTTAGTTAATAGACTCTCCCACCTATAATAAGTAGGAGTAGTAATAGTAACGAGAGTCGCTGAGTGAGTTGGTCAGTCAGTCGATGTCGGACGACCGTTAGTCGGATACTAAAGTATCAGCGACTACAACTAGATTACTCTGCGTCATACCTATTATATGAAGTTCCTAACGTTTTGTACGTCGAACCTATTTTAGGACCGACTTAGTACAAATACAAGCCTCCACTGTGAAATCACTCCATAACTCTTCTACATCTTTGAGGAAATTGTCCACCATTCTGTCATACAGTATGAGAGATATCACGTAACATTTCAGTACTCTTTTTCTTATTTCTAACGAAGTTTTTATATCTCTTAATTCTTTGCTTAGCTTTTGAAAGACATCTTTCTCTATCCCAATGCGTATTCGGTTTTCAGTGTCGCATTTTCCTTCCTGTGATAGAACACTTCCCAAATATTTACATTTTTGTACTTGTTTGATTTTGGTATCTTCGATTTGTAATTTGCATTTTGGGTTGTTCCTTTGACTAACAACCATGCATTCTGTCTTCTTGCAGTTGGTGTTTAGTCCTTTCTTCATGCTTTCTTTTACTACCATCTTTAGGAGCTTTTGTAGTTTTTCTTTCCGTGTTTGCTATCAAAACTGTTTCATCTTATGTTATTAAGATTGTGGCCGCCAATACCAATCCTGCTAGAACATCTAATTCTCTCAGACTTATGTCAGTTTATAGACTGAATAAGTCAGGTGAGAAGACACATCCTTCGCTTACACGATTTCTATTTTTGTATATCTGCTGAATTTGTTTTCCATCCGTATGCAGGTGGTTTAACGCTGCTATAGGTTCTTGATTATTCTAACGTTCTTCCCAAATATGTCAACGTCTACCACTCGTCCCTTCAGCTCCTCAACCTCCGGCGTCTTCCTCTTTGGGTTGAGGTACCCACTCGGTCTGAACCGAACTCAGGGGTAGCTGGCCGCACGCTCCCTGAGTACCCGTAAATTGTTCGACCGGTCACTGGCCAAGTTACGCCTGCTGCCCACGTTGTGTTAATTTTTAGATCCAATAAGCGGGGTGTTGTCCATACGGTCACGGTCGATTGGGGATGTAGGCACGGCTGTGAGGGTGGGCGGCAGGAAAATTAGAATGTGGCAAACAAGGAAATAATATCTGCAGAAGCCGAACAACAATGGGTAAAATTTTGATGTCTTTTATATAAAAAAACAACAGTAGAAAGAGTTTACAGAAAGGATAGAAAAGCAATTAACATAAGAACAGAGGACCACTCCTCTACCAATTATACCAACAGAGAGAGGTGTGTGTGTGTGTGTGTGATTAACTCGTTACAAATCAACTTGGGAGGATATGTGACTCGTAATTCCAGCCCTACGTGGAAGTTTAGCTTTTCAGTTGGTTGTCGTAAGTGACAAACGTTAAGTTTCAGCCACTTTTCAATGCGACTGCTACAGCGACGATGATATTTCTTGAAGTCCTTATCTCTGACTCGCCACTGGACCGACTCACTGCAACGACAGTCTATCTCTCTCAACGTCACTCTCGTCTAACGCCCAAGTCTCCCCAACTCGGTAAAACTCGCGTTCATATAGCAAACCGAAGGTTATAAGCCAGGTTGTTCACGCGCTTAACACGAGTGTCGCCATAAGCAAAGTTTAAATTCAGATCTATTTCAAATCTATAGATTATTCTAACGTTCTAACGTCATTTACGCTGACGTGCCTTGACCGCTCGGCCACAAGTGGATAAAATTAATAAGTTCAATGTTCATTTCAATTGTCTTTTCGATGACCAAATTCAGCGGATACAACTTATGTTTAAATCAGATTTCGCTAGCGGTAAACATACACTGATCTTATCACCCCGGTCCAATTTACTTCAATATGTTTTTATCAAAAATATTATTTTCGTCTATTTTTTTTTAATGACCCAAATTAAACATCGCCTGTTGCCCTTTTGCATTTGTTTATAAACAAGTCCTTGCCAACCCGATTTGAAATTTATTCTTTATCCATCAGCCGTCTCAGGTTTCATATATCATTGCTCTAGATTCTTTACTATTAATAACGCTGACACAGTTTGTAACTTTCACGGAAGATCGTGTTTTCCATCTTCAATCAATAAACGTTATATTTGCGTGTATGCATTCATGTGCGTCAACCTCTCTCTGTTACACACGTTACTTAGAAGTTGTTAACATATCTTTGTGGTGTACTTTGTCGAAGGCTTTTGCATGATCTATAAATCACAGGTACTCGTCCTGAATTTGTACCCTTATTTTTGTTATTACAAGTTTCTAAAAAAATCAGGTATTAATTAGGTTTTCTAAAGAATTTTTAGTCGGTACCGCCCCATTCAAAAGCAGTAAAGTCACTAAGACACAAGAGGTTACAAAATGTGGAAGAATTAGGAACAGAAACATAAATAATGAATGGGTAGAGAAAAGAGTAATCAGGGGGACAATAGATAGCGATTGGCGCTGTATTTAAATGTTAGTAGATGAAAGAGGGTTAAAAAGCATGGAACCGGAAGGGAGTTCCACAAGCGACAAGTGCGAGAAAAGAAACTGTTAGCATAGAACATAGCCACATCTAGCCAGCTCAACTGTAAATTGGTGAGATCTCGTCGCCAGTCTAGTACTGCGCTTAAATTCAAAAAGTTTACGTACCATAGCGAATATCTCATCCGAACAATTACCATGAAAGTATTTATAGAAAAATAAAGAGTCAACCTTACGGCAGTGAGAAAGTGACTGAAGCTATGCTACCAGATCAGGACCAATAAAATTGCTGATTCGTCTTTGGATTTTATTAAGGAGCTCAAAATGAATAGCAGTGGAACCTGCATGGACGAATGGTATATATATATATATGTTTATATATATATATATATATATATATATTTTATGTTTAACGTACTTTTTATAGATACAAGTATTTAAGTAAATGCCCTGTTTATAATAAACAATATTAAATAACATTTGTCCGAGAAATTTTCATAGAAAATATTCGTCCTTTGACAGGATTCGAACCTGCATTCTATACGGAACCGTCATTTACGCTGACGTGCCTTGACCGCTCGGTCACAAAGGATCGTTCGCTCGGCGAGGTTGAATTTACTGCTTATAAACTTCAATCTTCCATGAATCTCGTACATTCATAACTGCTCATGGCGTATCAAATGTAAACAAATAACGTCATATATTAAGAAATGGACAAAGTCCGACAATTTATTTATTAAAGACATTTTTATGTTTAACGTTCTTTTTTATAGATACAAGTATTTAAGTAAATGCTCTGTTTTATAATAAACAGTATTAAATAACATTTACCGGCCTGAATGTCCGAGAAATTTCATAGAAAATAATATATGACGTCATTTGTTTACATTTGATACGCCATGAGCAGTTATGAATGTACGAGATTAAAGACATTAGTTCCATTTCGCTTGAGGAGGATATGGAGCTAATGTCTTTAATTTAATTACAAAATTAAATTCGGGGCTTTTAGCTTCCATTTTTGAAACATGGTTAGAACTGTGTAACGGAAAATAATATTTATAAATCCATTAATTTATAATATATATATATATATATATATATATATATATATATATATATATATATGTATGTATGTGTATATATATATATATAAGATAGATTCCGGAAAGAAAAATTGTCTCATACGTCACAGTGAACTAACATTCTTAGCAGCTGACCTAGCAGTGGATTTAATATAGTCTTTCTACTTCATGTCAGCTGAGAAGGTTAGCCCAAGTAGGCGCAATGGGTCGCTTTCATGGAGGATAGCATCAGCCATGCTGATAGAAGGCACACAAGGGTCTCTCAGATGTTTAATGAATAGAAGTTTTGTTTTGTGGTCATTAAAAATATTAGGTTGGTGCAAAAATAATGACGTAATAATGTCGTTTTTCGACGTATTTTTAACGTCAAAGAACGACATTATTACGTCATTATTTTTGCACCAACCTAATAACAAGCCGTCTCTTGCCCCAGTTAACGACGGACTTGAGTTCGTTTTGAACATCAGTTGGCATTTTGACCTTGTCGAACTGATCAGCCTTACTGTCGAGGCAGGAGTAAATGATAGTGTCATCAGCGTAAATACCAAGTTGAGGGCTGATGTCATCGATAAGGTCATTGATGAAAATCAAAAAGGAGCGTAGGACGAATGATGGAGTCTTGGTGACACCCGCGTCAGTACGAAAAGATTTAGACGAGGGGCCGTTCAGGATAAACTTCCTTTCAAGATTTGATACGAAAGACTGGATCAATTCAAAAATATGTCCGAAGACACCATAACTTTTTAGCTTGTGGAGACAACCTGTATGTCAAACCCTGTCAATGGCTTTAGAGATGTCTAATGCTAGAGCACGGTATTCACCGTTTTTTTTTTATCTAGAACATGATTTTTACGCAATTATCGTTAGTACATCATCAATTGATCTACAGAAACGAAAGTCATATTGCTTTTCAGAAAAAAAAGGCCCTGCAATGAGAGATGACGAATCAATTCGGTATTCATTAGGGCCTCTAGAAGTTTCTCAAGTTCTCTATTAATTTGAGGTTTATCATATTATCCACCAGTAATAATGAAAGGTATCTACCTATGACATATTAATATTAATCGTCTCAAACATATAACATGGGCGTTAAAGGACTTAATTGTAACACTGCATTGAATAAAATTATAAACAAAGATTTCTTGTTTGAATTTCTATGAGTTATCGTTACTGACATTAACCCCCCACCCCAGTCTGTTGTCGTCAACTTTGATATTATCACAAAAATTCGGCTATTGTTCTTTACAGCCTTCATCAGGTGCTTGTCGGTCCGGGTAATCTTCAGTTTCGAAATTCCCTGAAGCAGGGTTTGGCAACTCTTGGCGTGCGTGCCAAACATGGCACACCGATGACTTGTTTCTGGCACGCGAAACTTATTCATTAGATTCTATTTTATTCTTTCTCCTCTTTCGTGTATATCATTATTTCATGTATTTTTATTTTATTTTCCTTTACAGATTGTGAAGAATGTCTTGATCATTAGCAAAAAAATGTTATTCAAATGAAGACAATATTAGAGAATTTAAAGAATACTTGACTAAAAAAATCTGGTATGATTATTAAAGAAAACAAAGCCTTATCCATTTTCTGTTCCGAAACAATGGTTTGTAGGAGTTATTCTGATAAGGGACGGTTTGAAAATGTTCATAAGAACTTAAGCAATAAAACTGAAGAGGAAAAAAAAAAAGAGAATGAGTTTCTGGTGAACTGAGCAAGACAAAAAAAAAAAAAACAGGCTGACGCTTTTATGAACTTTATTTCAGATAGGCCCAGTTTCAACATAGTTGCTGCAAGTTTCCCAAATTTTTGTTGGCACGTGAAAAAATTTTTATGTCAGAGCTTTGGCCGATTTTGGCACACACTCTCAAAAAGGTTACCATCCCTAGCCCTGAAGTTTACTTGTCGGACTCAAACACGGAAACATTGTGATAATAGCAACAAAAATGAGGAAAATAGCAAAATCCCTATAAATTTCACAGGTTTCCTATTTCAATTTTCTGATGATTCGTAATTCTCAACTTAATGATTGAATAAGCTCCTTGCTAGTTCTACGGCTATAAAAGACGCGAAGAGATTCCCTTATTGCATCTTTAAATATTTGAGCTTAACAACTTTAAGAGTGTTGTCGCCTCCTATTTCTTCATTTTTCTTTCTTTCTTTTCCCTAAAACCAAACATTTCCAGAAAGTCAAACAATATTTCTTCCATTTTGTGGACAGTTATCCTATTATAGCTGCAATCAAACTGGTCAATGTTTATCTGAAGTAAATAACAGATGTTAACGTATGTTTTATCTAATTTACTAAGAAATGCATTGTCAGGTTAAGAGAATAATGCCATTTTCTTTTCCTCGATGTGTAGAAAATCCTTTGTCTACAATAAAATGAAAAAATGATTATTTATTATATCATAACAGTTACTTCTTTGCCATTTCAGCAGCAGTTACCAGAAAACTATTGCTATTACTCATGTCTACCATTCCACCACTGCTAGATAGAGCCACCCGAAAAAGATCATTCTTCTGAAATTATGGGTAGATAGATGGAAGTGGCTCAGATTGAAGGAGACATTTTTTTACACACGTGACGTCATCGGCTTATCAAATGTCATCATTTCGTTTCTAATCTTTGAGTAATGCCGTGATAATTTTTATTTTCTGTCTTATATCACTGTTTTCCCTATGTAGTATATTTATTACATTTTTACAGCCTTTTATTTATTTTTATATTTTCGTAATAAACCTGTTGGATTTATAGCAATGTTTAAGAGTTGTTATTGCATGAGTCGTGAAGAGAAGTTGTTATTGCGACTGAAGCAAACTGGGTAGACAGTGGAATATGAATAGGAAATGAATTGCAGCATGATAAGAGGTTTGACAAGGATGCGTTTTCTCACTAGATATATTTCACCTCTATAACCAGGTAATCTTCAGAGCACTATATGTAACCCTAGAGTTTATTATTGGTGGACACAATCTTAATATGATTTATGCAAATGACATTGTGTTCGTGGCAGACACAGAACGAAATCTCCGAGAAAAAAATGACAATTATAAGACAAAATGTATTGTTATTTGCAAGATGGTCAGTCAAGGCTACAAATTGGAGACGTCAACATAAAGCAAGCACACAAATTTATATGTCTGGGAAGTGTTTTAAAAGATTACAGAAATTGTGAATCCTAAGTGTTATGGGACCTTACCCATAATAACATAATGGACTATTCCATACGTAATAAATACAGCGCCTAAAGAGGAAGCAGAGAGTTCAGTCAGAAGTCGGACGTCCGGCTGATCGGCTGAACTCTCTGGCTTCGGGCGGGGAGGAACCCGAACGAGGCTACGCCGAAGGGCGGAGTTTATTTCGGGGAGGTAAACCGACCCTGAACCCGTTTATACGGGTTCAAAGGGCATAATTTGGCCGAGCCCACGGGCTCGGAGATCCCACGTTAATCCGGCCTTGTTCCACATGATGCCCTCGTGTGTGTGTGTGGGGGGGTGACTAAATACCGTTCAGTCTGAAGTCGGGCGACCGGCTAATCGGTTGAACTTTCAACCTTCGGGCGTGGAGGAACCCGAACGAGGCTACGCCGAAGGGCGGAGTTTATTTCGGGGATGTAAACCGACCCTGAACCCGTTTATACGGGTTCAAAGGGCATATTTTTGGCCGAGTCCACGGGCTCGGAGATCCAAAGTTAAACCGGCCTTGTGCCACATGATGCCCTCGTGGAGGAGGGGTGACTAAATACTGTTCAGTCTGAAGTCTGGAGTGAAGTCCGTCAGGAGTCTGTCAGTCAGTCAGAGCGAGCGAGTCAGTCGAGTCAGAGGCAGACCGAAACAAAGTCGCATTTAGACAATTACTACTAAACCTGATTGTTCGTACTAACACTTTCTACTTCTCTGTATATATTCCTGTTTGTAATATATCTGTGTTATTCCATATCCGTGTTCGAGTTCTTCTTTATTGGTTCTACCTTGGACTATCACCCTGGTACAAGGAACCGGACCATAACACTAAGGCACATTGGAATAACATAAGATGTCTTTCAAAAACTCAACAAAACATTAATAAATAGTAAAATTTTGTTAGAAACCAAGAAAGGATTACTGAAATGTTGTATAATACAAATCTGCCTATATGTAGAGGAGACTTTCAGTAACAGATTGGGGTTCTACAGAAGGATGCTGAGACTACGATAGGTAGAATATGTGATTTAACGATAAAGTTTTACGGAAAATGGAAACAAAAATGTAAATAGTCTCTTTCTGAGTCTAAGTACAAATGTCCTACTTGTATTTAGAATAAGACAGAGACAATTTAAATTTTGTATGATATATAATAAGGATAGAAGACTTGGAAAATATGACACTCACACGTCATATTGAAAGCAAGCGGGACAGAAAGAAAAAAGCTACCTAGCGAGCTTGTGTCAATGAAAGACGGGACAGAGACTGAGAAAGATAGTAATGAGAGAAAACTTGTCTAGAGGTAAGAAGGATAGGAAGTTGTGGAGAGCCATGATCGCCTACGAAGTAAAATGTAGGGCGAGTACTATCATGTTTAATCTGTCCCTATCTTTGCTGAAAAAAAAAATCTTGAATGAAATCATTTTCCTCGCCTCCTCCTTAGTTCACCTCTTGCTGAAAACCAACTTCGTTTTCGTCTATCGTTGTTTGTTTTCATATAAACATGCAAACTGCCATTTTGTTTCCTAACTCTTACCTACTCCTTCAAATCCATAGCGATTTTCAGCCATTTTATTGTTTGGGAGTGACACATTAAACGCAACAAGTAGGCCCTTATAACAAAATAACTTGTGTCTTCTTGATTGTTATCGCCCATCCTTAAATTAGAGGTTAGATAGATTTCATACACACTTTAAAAAACATTTCATATCGTATTTCATATAACCTTTAACAGAATATATCAATGGATGTTATCTTGAGTCTCAAAATTAGAGATTAGATAATTTCTATACCTTTTAATTTTCTATTTTTTTCTTTTTTTTGTTATCATTTCACCCTAAGCAAAGCGATAATGCCACTAAGAAGCAAGGGGTTACTGGGAGTGAAAGCGAATGAAAAGACGTTAGTGAGGAGAAAAGACAATAACAGATCAGGGTTCAGGAAGGCAGATTGCGTGATCGTAGGTGGCAAGGAAGCAAGAAACCGGAAGTGAGTTCTGCAGCCGTGAAGTGTGTAAAAAGTAACTATTAGAAGAGAACACACAGTTACATAAGGCTATTTCAATAGTGAAACGATTTTAGAAAACTATTCGGGTGTTAATTTCGATCAGCAAGTCATAATATGGGGCTTAGATTTCCGGACATAAAATTGAAATCAAGACATATACAGAAAGTGATGGAAACAAAAAGAAAATGAATATAAATTAAATCAGCTACATTACATATCCATAACAAAACAAAAAAAAAAAAAAAAAACACTAATTTAAAAATCCGAGCATCCCTCCTTCGTGCGCATGCGTAGTCGCACCGACATAACAAATTTAGTCCGATAAAGCCCTACAGAACGAAGCGCGTCACACGAAAATTTATCTTCCGTTTTGTCATACATATATACAATATATATATATATATATATATATATATATATATATATATATATATATATATATATATATATATCGAATATATTCATTAGTATCAGTAATAATAATAATAATTATAATTATAATAATATAATATATATATATATATATATATATATATATATATATATATATATATTGCTATGGGACCTTACCCATAATAACATTATGGACTATTCCATACGTAATAAATACTGCGCCTCAAGAGGAAGCAGGAGTTCAGTCTGAAGTCTGGAGTGAAGTCCGTCAGGAGTCTGTCAGTCAGAGCGAGTCAGTCAGTCGAGTCAGAGGCAGTCCGAAACAGAGTCACGTTTTTTCCGATAAAAACATAAAATAAAATAAAGATACATATGCACTTTGCCAAATTTACCGAGCACATAAAACAAATAATTTAGAAATCTGAAAAAATTCATAAAATTTTGATTTACAGGACTTGTCGATATCATTTGACTAAACATGTTTGAAATATATATATATATATGTGTGCGTGTGTGTGTGTGCGTGCGTGTGTGTAGGCAGTTTTCTCCAAGAATTTCTATCCTAAACACCTCCTCGCACAAAAACCTATATTTATATATGCCACTCAAAATATACATTCCGTACGAGCAAACACGCACGCGTATATATATATATATATATATATATATATATATATATACAGTGTAACCCGGATGTAAGAGACCTGGATATAAGAGAAACCCGGATATAAGAGAGATTTTCTCTGGTCCCAAATTAGAACCTTACTTACCAAAACAAAATAGACCAAACCCGGATATAAGAAAAACCCGGATATAAGAGACTTCTTCTCCGGTCCCGACAACTCTCTTATATCCGGGTTACACTATATATATATATATATATATATATATATATATATATGCGTGTGTATGTGTTTGTGAGGTAAAGTCGTAAGTAATTTCTGATTGAGGAAATCAGTTGTAATAACAAATGTCTCCCACTAACTACAAATCATAAGTTACAGTTGAGATTAAATTCCATGCCCACTAACATCCGAAAACGTTCAATGCAAAAGGCAATGGGTTGACAAGGATAAATCTTTATAAATGACCCCAAAAGCTGAGCTCCACGGATAAAATCTAATATTGTGCGTATAGTGGGATCGTAGATTTATTCAAACGCAATAAAACTTTAAATGCACATTAATACGTTCAAGAAGCTGCGATGGAAAGGTGCCCTATTCTCGTGAACAGGAAAGATGTTTTTCTTTTCTACGACGGCACAAAGCCGCATACCGAAATAGTAACACAGGAAAAAATGTTCGAACTCGGCCATATTCAGCGGATTTTGCACCAAACGATTATTACTTTTTCGATTACTGGGTTTCGTTTCGATGGCGAAACATTCTCGTATGAAAACCAGATTCAAGAGTTCATCGAAACTTTTCCCCATCAAATCGTGCAGAATTTTACTCAAAAGTTATGGAATAGCTGCTTTGTAATGCCCACCAGTCGTTGTAAATAATGCTAAATATTTGAACAAAATGTAATTGTACTTTTTAAAGAATAAACATGTTGAACAGAAACTCATATTATTTATCACTCAACCTGATATATTCAGCCAACTTTTAACTCTTCTTCAAATTGACATTTTACAATTCATTTACGCACATTAGAAAAGGCGCTGAAAAGTTCTCAGTTAAACCTAGTTCCCAAAACATGTCGGCATATTTTTTTTTTTATCTGGAAGGGTTTCTTAATCAAAGAACTTTTCAGCATCTACTCGTAGATAAAGACTGCCAATGACCTGTAATATAACCAAAATTTTTTCATTCCAACCCACTTCATGGTTCTCCGCAGATTCACAAGAATCGTCATAATTTCTTGTGAGAGAGAGTGAAGCCGCTTCTCGTTGCCTAGCTGATTTTTCCTCTTATACCGGCGACCACTCAAGGATAGATATCCAGTCTAATCTTACAATGATGCTCATCCTGCACAAGACCCAAGAGCCACTCGAGGTAGAAGGTTACGGAGTGAGAGACACCACTCCAAGTAAGATGGTAATGCCAACAAGGCGCATGAGACCACCGGAAGTGAAAGAGAAGGAATAGATTTTTAGAAGGAACCGGAAACCTAATCCTAAACAAGGAACAAACCTCTACTCCTGTTCAAAAGACTGAGGAGAAGTGTGAACCGGACGATAAATTTGCTATTTAACCAGAGAAGGGAGAAGAGATAAATCTATGCATTTTCGCAAGAGTAGTTGAACAAAAGTGAACGCAGCCGATTAGACATGAATTTGAACTCGGACCGCCGATTCCACCTTTGGCACTGATATTGGTTACACCATCAAATTACGCCTCTTGCCACAGGGAAAGAACTCTGACTGTTTTCAGCTTCTCAACTTGTGTTTTGGCTAATCACCAATTAAATACTATCTTTATTCTCCAGACGTTTTCCTCTTTCGTCAGCGATTTCTGTTTTGTTATCAACAATAGTCAGTTCCAACGGTTGTTAATGTTTGCGAAGAAAATATCATATAGGATGGCCACATACTAAGCAAGGAGCTTAAGCATACGCTAAGATTTGGGGTCATCTCCTTACATTTCGGGAGCGCTTTACTAATTAGACCCAAAAAGCTAACGGGCAGAAATCATTCAGATTTAGTGATATAGGTGCATTATTCCTTACCCGATTTCCTTCACGGGCATCTTGTTTGTGGATACTTTGTAGTCATAGATAGACTAGCCGTACTAAGCTGTCACTAACTGCGGGTAGTGTAGCGGATAGCGATGCGAAAATGCAAATCGGTGAGTCGTGTTCAAATTCTGGCATTGTCCGTTACTTTCACTTTCATCCAAATGCTCTTCGAAAAGGCATGAAATCATCACTTTTTCTCCATAGCTCTCTCGAATTGGATGTCAACCAAAGAGCAAAAAAAAAAAAAAAGACGCTGAATTTCAAATCGTTGAGAAGGTAATAGAAAACCAATTCAGTCTTTTTCCAAGAATGTTTGGTAATTCACAGAGAAATAAAATCAGTGAATAGTTATAATCGGTTACGTATTGAAGTTTGGTTTGTTGGTTGGTTGATTTCGTTTAGTAGCATATCAACACCTCTATGGGTTTTTCAATCCCGGAATATAATATTTTGTACGTACCTTTATGTTCGCAACTACAAATATTTTATACATAATTTTATACTTTCAGACTAAAGGTAAGATTTTAGATATATATTTTTGCAGATCATAAAATGTATTGTTGGTAATTTTACTATAAAAAATATTTTTATATAATTTTTAGTGTTTTATTAATTGACATTTAGCTATAAAATTGTATTGATTGTTTTATTATAAAAATGTAGTGTTGATTTTTGTTTGAGAGTTCACTATTTGCCCATAGCTGGGATCCCGACAGGTACTACCACCTCAGGTCAGGGTTGACTTGAGAACAACAGCAGTTAAGAGGTAAGGTCCACGCACCTCCAATTTCTTGATCAGAAGCCTTGCTGCCCGGCGTAGTCTATAGCCAGGACGAACGGATTGAAAGGATATGACATGAAAAATATGAAATAAATGAGTCGGAAACAAAGAAAATAGTCAAGTATTTTGACAGAGGAGGGAAAATGTAATACTGAAATGCAAAGCGCATTGGGATAGCGAAACATGCCTTTCAAAAGATAAGCAATGCATTAAGAATCAGAAAATAATTCGTTAGAAACAAAGAAAAGAGTACCGAACTGTTATATAATACCAGTCTTCCTAAATGGCCGTGAATCTAGACCGTCTCTGTACAGATGAAGACGAGACTCAGGGCGACAGAAATGTGATTCTGCAGAAGGATGCTGAGAATGTGAGCTGTCAGCGTGTCTTGCCGTGTCGAACTCTCTGCTTTTGGGCGGAAAAGAACCCAGACCCCGTATGCGGGGTCTACGGGCAATTTTTGCCCGAGCCCACGAGCTCGGATTTCTCCACATTAAATTTGGCCTTGTGCCGCATCCTGCCTCGTGAGGGGGCAAGCAAATATCGTAATAAGGTGTCTAAGTAGTCCATCACTAGCAGTGGTTTACCTACTTCACGCCGCTGAGGAGTATTGTATTTTGTTGATGTTATAAAGATTACCATTTTCATTTTCAACCTCCGTTGTGGTTACTCCTCATTCAGTAACCCTTTCTAAAGTTTACCCCCAAAAGACGTAAAAATAGGGAAAAAATAGTAACAACCATATAATAATTGTACTTCGCTAGTTCGCGCAACCGTTACTCCTTGCCAATACCTCATAAGCAATGCACTATTACATTTTGGTTGCGTAGAAAGACAAAAGACATATCAGGGACGTTACTTGGTTTCAGTGAAAGAAAGAAATAAAGAAAAAGAAAGAAAGAAGTATTTAACGTCTCTTATTAATACCTCATAAGCAATGGACTATTCCGTTTTGATAACGTGAGAAGACAAAAGATATTTCAGTGAGAAAATTAATGAAAGACATTGAGGTATTATGGTGCCCGGAGTAAGAATGGTTTGGTGTAAGTAATATTATGGTATCTTTCGGTCAGTAAATGCAGCTTGCTATGTTTAAGATAAGACAGATTGAAGACCAGCCTTCTCCTACCACCCACTTTTTCCTGGTGCCACATTTTTGTATTTTTAAAAAATAAATATTACTTTCCTCTATGGTAACTAGACACTGTGAATTTAAGCGCAGTACTAGATTAGCGGCAAGTTCTAATCATTTTACAGCTGAAATCGTTAGATATAACCGTAAGTTCTACGTTAATAGTTTCTTCTCTCTCTTTCGGATTCATGACTTCTAGTCAAGTTTGATCTTCAATAATGTAAATGCAACGTCAGTCATTATCTTCTGACATAGTGTTTTTTTTTCTTTTCTCTTATATTATTTCACACTCATTAACCCCCCCCCCTCCGTGCGTCTTAGTGGCTTTGTTGCCTTGCGTGGAGTGAAATGATTAAAACATAGGTAGTTAGTTACGTATTTCCTACTGGTTTGAACCAAGAGAAAAGCCAGGATTTAAAGAAGAAAAAAAAAGCATTTGTCGTACGCTCGACATAGCCCGAGTAAGTAAATACCAAAATGTATAAGTATATATGTGCGTATATATGTGTGTCTGCCTGTATAGGTCTGTGCCAGTGTGTGTGTGTGTGTGTGTATGTATGCGTAAATATGGTTGGTTGGATTTTGGGGTGTGTCCCCATGCGCGTGTGTGTAACTCATTACCAGAAAAAATTGCATATTCCGCAAGGCTCCATTTTGTCGAGCGGAAGTTGCAAAAACAGCAAATGGGGTTTAAGTTATCTCAAATTTTAGTTTTATCAGAAATAATGATGTTACACTTAATTGGTTGAATGTTCCTCTGCTCCGTAAACATTGACCTCGCGGTTATCTTACCACTTTCTGCTCTCAAAATGCACACGTTGTGATACTTTTGTCTTTGTTGTATCCTCCTGCCCTGCGTGCGTTCGTCTTTTATTTCCGGTTTTGCTTTCTGGTTGTTTCATTCTATTCTGACCGGATACGGTGCCGTAGCTGCTAGACACCCACAGATAAGACTGACAGTCTGAAAAGTTCAAAACTGGTGAAGAAATCAAAATAAATGTTGTAGTTTATCAAATCTTTTGGTCGTCATCTGATGCATTATCCTAAAAATAGGGTAACAATAGAGTTGTTTCTTTTCTTTTCTTTTTACGGGGATGGGCGGGATTTAATCTCCCCTCCCGAAACAGCTCCATTTGAAAATATACGACCTTACTTTCAGAACAATCTCTTTTTGATTCCAAGTATCCTTTTTGTTTCCATTTTCTCTAAAGCTTCGGCGTTTCACACAGGCTCGGTCCTGGGCATTCTCAGTATCCTTCTGTAGAACCACATTTTTTGCTTCCTCAAGTCTCTTCTACATCTGTGAGGAGATTGCCCAGCATTCGCCTGTCATATAGAAATGATATTACGTAACAGTTCAGTACTCTTCTTCTTTTTTTTTGTTTCTAACGAAATTGTCCTGTTTCATAATAATTAGCTTAGCTTTTTGAAGGCATTTTTGTTAACACAGTGCGTCAAGTTCGCCTAACTCTGTGGACTTTTCGTCCTCTGTTAAAACACTTCGCAGATATTTACATTTGTGCAATTTTGCTAACAACCATGCATTTTATCTTCTTGCAGTTGATGTTTAGTATTCGACTACCTTCTGAAGGGGTTCCTGTAGCTTCTCTTCTGTGCCTGCTATCAACACTGCATATTTCGCAAGAAAGTGAAATTAGCAGAATTGGGACATGCACACACAAGACAATCGCCCGACCTCTAAGAGGGGAAGCAGAACCTCTCACACACCTGCAAGAGGAAGATTGAACGTTGGAGGAAAGACCTAAAACCACATACTCTCGATTCAGTCGACGTTAATTTGACAGTCTACAATGGATAAAAATAGAAAATTTAGTCTCGTATTCTGATCAGACCTTATTAACTTATAAATATATATATATAAAATATATATATATATATATATATATACAAATTTCCAAGAGGATAGAGCTCAATGTCCAGGGCAGAGCAAGAATAAAATATAAAAGGCTCAAGCACTAATTAATATCCTATGGTTATAATTTATTACATTAGAATCATAATCACGATCCAATTCATCAGACCTACAAATTCGAAAAGCTTTTTGAATTTGTAGGCTTGATGAATCGGATCGTGTTTTGAGCCTTTTTATATATATATATATATATATATATATATATATATATATAAGGCAGGATGTATGTGTGTGTGTGTGTGTGTGTGTGTGTCTGTGTAACGAATGCACAGCAAGTTAGTGGGAAGGCCGACGTTGCATTTCCCAACTCCCATCGATAGTGGAAATAATCGATTTTTTCATGTTTCTACGGCAGTTTTCATGTAGTTTGCGGCCATTTTCTACTGGTCAGAGTGAGAGCCTATAGCTAGCTGCCACGAATAGGAAGATTCTATTGGCCAGCGTGAGAGCCAACAGCTAACTGACACGAATAATAACTAACTATAAATCGATAGCTGCATTCGTCACAAGTGGGAAAAATTTAAATCTGCATGGCACTTTACTCCAATTGGCCCATTCGCTTGCTTAAACTCAACGTTGATTCTGATTCCGCAGAGCTGGGTTGGGTGTGAATAAGTATTTGTTGTTAACATTCTTTTTTCATTCGGTTTTTCCAGTTAAGAGTCCTTTTTTTTAAAGCTGATCGTTTTGTGTTCATTTTGTTTAGTTCTTTTTTCGTAACAGATTTAATGTTTAGTATAGAGCTTCGAAAAAATTCGGAGTGTGAGATGGGCAAGAAGTAAGTCATGTAGCAACATCAGCATGGCAACGGGCACTCCTTTAAAGGCAAGGAAGGGCAAAAATATTTTAAGTCAAGTGATAGCGGTTGCTGTATGTCGTACGATTTTTGAATCAAGCACGGGCAACGCCGGGTCATGCTGCTAATATATATATATATATATATATATATATATATATATATATATATATATATATATATATATATACTTGCTGTTCCAAACAAAAAGTCATATAATAATAATAATAACGATCTTCAGTCTGTTGTTAACTAGGGCAAAGGATGGCTTTATTTTTAAATTTTAGCGCCTCCATAATTAAACTACTATTAATCATCTGAGAGGTCCCTCTCTACTTGCCATTAGCATGGCTGATTCTAACCGCCAGGAAATTGACTCTTGCGACTTCCCGGAGTGACTTTCTCGATTGACATGAAGTGGAAAGACAATATTGAATCCATTGCTAGACCAGCTGCTGACAAAATTTGTTCACTGTGTAATCAAAGACAACTTTTCTCTTACATATTTTTTCATATCTAAAAGTCTGCCATTCGTCCAGGCTTAGAAAATTGCCGCCATATATGGTCCGGTGCTCCCGCTATATATCTAGAGATCCTTGATAAAATCCAAAGAAGAATCAGCCATATGATTGGTCCTGACCTGGTGTCTCGACTTCAGGCATTTTTCCACCGTCGTAAAGTTGCTTCACTGTGCCTTTTTTATAAATATTTTCATGGTAATTGTTTGAATGAACACTTCGCTATAGTACCTTGACTTTAACAATTTAAGGGCAGTAGTAGGTCTCACCGATATAAGTTAAGTTGGCTGGATGCAACCGTAAATTCTATGCTAACAGTTTCGTTTTTCGTACTTCTCGCTTGTGCAACTCCCTTCCTGCTCTATGCTTTCAACCGACTTTAATCTTCAAAAATTAAATGCAATATCAATCACTTTCTACTGTCCTCATGATTACTCTACTCGCTTCTTAGTAATACTTCTGTTTTTTTAATTCTTTCACACCCAGTAACCCCTTGTGTCTTAATGGTTGTATTACTATGCTTGGAATAAACTTGATTAAAAAAAATACTCGGGAAAATTTCACGTTTTTCCTATTTTAATTTTCTGATTATTTTTAATTCTTACTTTAATGATTGAATAAGGCTCTTGTTAGTTCTACAACTATAAAATAGCTGTGCAAATGACAAATGAAAATGTCTGAAATTGACAGGGTTTTTTTTTTTAATTTCAGCGAAGCAGACGTTAAACACATAGACATTTTATTGCTTCTTTTATCTTTCTTTTTCTCACTGAAATCAAACAGTGTGTGTAATATGACTTTCTGTCTTGCCTCGCGATCAAAATTGAATAGTACATTATTTATGAGGTGCAAATTAACTAAGGAACAAGATAAAATATATGATAATATTTCCTTATCGGAAAGAATCCTAGATAGAGTATATAGGTTCATCTATCGCCCAGTTTACACACCTCTCCGGTCTTTTGAATAGGAACAGATGTTTATCTTTGTTTTGTGTTCAGGATTTTGTTTCTTGGTAAGTCATCTCGTTTTCTTTCATTCCCAGTAGCCCCTTGCGTCTTAGTAGCATTATCGCCTTGCTTGGAGTCTAAGGTACCGTGAATGATACACCCATGCACGAATGGTCTGAAACCAAAGAGGTCCATGGCGCAGCGTACGAACCATTGTACCCCGACGTGCCTATTATTTTCTGCCTCTGCTCGAATGGGGGAACAGTTCCTTTCTTTGAGACGGATGCGCGAGCTGGATTTGTTTTTGAAGTTGCCTTCTTCAGAACCCACAAGGCAGTAGCTGGTGTTAATTCAGAGTTTTTCTTTCTCCTAGACCAGTTGCCACCCAAGGCTAAAAAACAAGTCTGTCCTTGTATTTACACATACCTGGTGGTGAAAGATGGATTTATACCTTTCCCAAGGGTATATAAGTGAATTTAATGAACTCGACTGGAATTCGAACTCAGCTCTCCAAATTCCTCAATCCGAGTGCTTGTTTGGAGTGAATTGATTTAAAAAAACATGCAAAATGTATTATACTCACTTTTGTAATTACTAGTAATGTTGATTAGATTCTTGACAAATTTAAATCTTAACGCCTTAAATATGGCATTAATTTCTTTATACATCATATGATTTTATAAAGTAACATTTGAGGCTAGAATAATGATAGCAATCTTTTCAGTTTTTTCCATAGCGTTTCGTCTTTTAACGCTGTCTACTAAAGCCAACCAAAGCGATTTTTAAATCAGCCTTTCTCTATTTTTAATGGACACGTGCGAACGATAAACCTAATAAAAATGTATTTTGAGTTGAGTGATGAGTAAAAAAAATATTCTAATGTCCTCTTTTTATAAGAACGGTTGAAGTTTACAACTTGCATATATATATATATATAAACCCAATATTTCTTAGGCTCCGTGGCCTGCTGTTTTATTTAATGAGTTTCTATCAACTTCCGGTTTCAATACGACTGAAATCTGAAGGAATAACCGCTTTCATTCTTTATTACCGTTTGAAGTAATTTTTGAGGCGAAACAAATTGTCACTGGGCGCGAAATCTCATCTTGTCAAACGGGAGATCTTTCACATATTGAATCTGTCAAACCCTGTTATCTTTAGATAATCATATAAATATCTAGGGACCTCTTTACTCTATTATAGAGACTAAATATCTTACATAGAGCAAATCTACGAAATCGTGCTTATAAATATTCACATAGAGGCGTACGGAGCTGCCGAATACATTATAGTGGCGTGGGGCTTAGAGTTTAAAATGAACAGTTGATTTACCCACGCTAAAAAAATTGATGAAGGATGATGACGACGACGAAGCACACCGGTAACGTTAACAGAACAAAATGAAGTATTTATTCACGAACTCCTACGTCTGAAGTAGTGCCAGTGGCTCGTTTCAGGAAAATAAATTAGAATTAGAAGTGTAAGTATTATCAGGAAGAGGAAATGTTCATACAGCGGATTAAATGATCTGACACAAAATAGTTAAAGGTAAGAGAGTTGGTTGTTCATCGAAGGGATATACGGTTTGCATACGTTTAAAAGTAGACAAGAGAGATAGTTTGAAATACTTAGTTTTCTTGGATTGTTGAGAGAAAATTTTTGAAATGCCGCGTGATGGTTAGAGGCCGACAATATAATTGGGGAATAATTTTACACTGACGAGAATTTTAACGCTGGTTGCGAGTGTCTGAAACGAAACCTTTCATACACTCTACTCTGGTTAAATCAATTTTTCTCTTCATTGAAAGGACAGGTGAAATTCCTTTAACATTTGATAAGGAAAGAGGGTTTAGATAATTTACCACTTACAGGATAGACCGAAGGCAAGATAAGCAGCGGAAAAAAGCGAGTTTCCCTGGCCTTGTGAACTGGATTAGGGATTTATCCATTGTTTCCTATTTAGGATTGAGTATCTGGTTCCTTCTCAATTCTTCTTCAACACTAAAGTTTTAAGATCCCCGCCTAAACTCTGAAATTTATACTATTTATTTATTTAATTTTCATCAGTAGATAGGAATGTATATCACTCACCTCATTTTTCCGGTTTTTCACGAGAGTCAAAAATTGGGATTAGTTTTGCATTAGAGTAAAAAAAAAAGGTAGATATTGGTCCGGTATGTACTAGATTAAAAAGGTCGACTTTGATCCGGATTCTAATCGAGTAAAAAAGGTTAACATTCGTTCGGTTTGCACTAGAATAAAAAAAGGTAGATATTGGTCCAGTTTGTAATAGATTAAAAACGTCGACATTGATCTGGATTGTATTTGGGTAAAAAAGGTAGACATTGGTTCGGCTTGCAGTACAGTAAAAAAGGTCGACATTAGTTCGGTTTGCACTAGAGTAAAAAAGCCCGACATAGGTTCAATTTGCACTCGAATAAAAAAAAAGGTACCTATTGATCCAGTTTGTACCGGATTAAAAAGGTCGACATTCGTCCAGATTGTAACTAGTAAAAAAGATAGACATTGGTCCAGGTTGTACTAGAGTAAAAAAGCCCGACATTGGTTCAGTTTGCACTAGAGTAAAAACGGTAGATATTGGCCAGGTTTACAGGAGAGTTTTAAAGGTAGGTATAGATCAGGTATTTATGAGAATAAAGAAGGTAGACAGGAGTCCTGTTTGCACGATCGTTAAAAATGTAAGCCCCGGTACGAGTTGAATGAGACCCAAAAAGGTAAACACAGTTTGGCTAACAGGTTGCTACTTTTTTCTTTGCGGGGATATACTCGACATATTCTTGACCCCAACCAGCAGAGAAATAGTCTATAAAGAGTAGCTACAACAGCTTGATATTTAACAATATAGAACTGTAGAATAATGGTCAGAATAGAGAGATCGATTGCTAATGGATGCTTTGCTATTGTAGTTCTATGCCAGAAATAAGTAAAATTCTACCTGTAGGAATGAAAGTGGTCCAAGTGTTGCCAACTGTATTCGATTTAATAAGAAATAAATTTTTTATGATTCTATCGCCAGTGACCGGAAATTGGGGATATATTGTTTGTTGAATGTAAGTTAGTATCACTTAAAATGTCTACCACACAAGTACAAGAAATGAATTACCCGCGGAAATGTCGAATATTTTGATCCTTGATTGGCCTCTTGATAAGGTTTAATCAAATCTTCAAGTATAGCTTTGACGGATAACGTTCAGTGAAGCTCTTAAAATCTGATTTGAACGGCGTCAGAATCAGATTTCAATTTTCTTTAGAAGGCAAACACTTCATTTAGACATTATGCAGCGAAATGAAATCAAAGTGTCGATTTCCGCTGTCGTCGCCAATCCGTAGCCCATTCATTGGGCTGCCTGCTTTACTCACAACCATTCGACCTCCCGTCTTAGTCTCGACTCTGTCTATTGGAGAGCTCTTTGCACATCTTGAAAATTGCAGACAAAATGGCTTTAGGGATTAAATATATTAAAGGTACTTAATCGCAGATTTACATACTGTGGAGTTTTCTTCTTCTTCTTCTTCTTCTTCTTCGAATCCTTTCAGGATGTGGGCGACGATGGCTTTCCACAATTTTTCTGTTCTTTGTAACCCTGAGTAAAATATCTTTTTATTATCTCTCCTAATCCCTGTTCTTTCAACCATTTACATAAGTTCATTAAGCAGATTATGCGATGCGTGGCTCTACCCCCCTCCTTGCCTGCATGTCACTCTTGTTCTACGAGTGTCAAATTTTCCAAGCCCTGTTTCCTCACTATTTATATTATTCAGACTATTGTCGCCATATTTATTACAACGTTTCGGTCGTTGTACGCTCAGGCCTTCTTCAGATGGTTGGAATGTCGAACTGAACCCTTTATTTCGATCACTTGATGAGGGGAATTAACAGGAGATAAGTGATAATTGACGCCCATCAAACATGAACTAGAACAGTCTACCCCAGTGAGCGAAATAAAGGGTTCAGTTCGACATTCCAACCACCTGAAGAAGGCCGGAGCGTACAACGGCCGAAACGTTGTAATAAATATGGCGACAAAGATGAGGACAATAGTCCGAATAATGCAAACAGTGTACATAATACATCATCTCAGAAATATAGACAGATCCTTTTTCCTCATTATATGAACATGAATTTTGAATTGATTCTTTCTGATGCTAATTATACAGTGTAACCCGGATATAAGAGACCCGGATATAAGAGAAACCCGGATATAAGAGAGATTTTCTCTGGTCCCAAATTAGAGCCTGTGTTAATGTATATAAAATAGACCAAACCCGGATATAAGTGACTTCTTCTCCGGTCCCGCCAACTCTCTTATATCCGGGTTACACTGTAATTGTGCTTTTTCGTTTAATTTTTTTCCTAAAAATTCGTCATTTCTCACATGTTCAGTCCAGATTTGAGAACATTCATCTAAAGAATATTGGTCTAAGGAACATTTATCTAACGAATATTGGTCTAAGAGAAACCTGTCTAAGGACATTTGTCTAAGGAATACTCGTCTAAGGACATTGATCTGTGGAATACTCGTCTAAGGACATTGATCTGTGGAATACGCGTCTAAGGTCCCTTGGTCTATAATGATATATTTTTAATAAATTATCTCTTTATTCGTGTACAAGACACTCTATTTTATTGATATTCAGTATATGACAGAATAATATTTAAAACATAGCAACATCAATTACTCGTGATACATATGGTTTATTAGTATTTATTGGCAGGCATTGTTTGTATATTAATACAACCCATATTAGACCATAATCCTCTAAACCAATATATCTGAAACGTACGCTACAGTTCAAAATTTTGAAGCTACCACTAAAATTAGCATGAGTTCTTAGAGTCATTGAAAAAAGAATGGAATTAATTATCAAACTAATACATTGAGAATTTAATCATAAAATATCTTTTCCCTTTTCGTCATAATAAAATGTCTAATAAAATATCATGTCTTTAACCATGTATAATGATTTTCTCTTATTGGAGAGAATTATTAAAATTAACAGGGGTGGTCTCGAACTTTTTAGTGTAAATTCTTGAGTGTTCCTTAGACCAATATTCCTTACACCAATATTCCTTAGACTAGTGTTCCTTAGACGAATGTTCTGGATCCAGTTCCGTCACAATCCTTCAGTAGAAACACATTCTGGTGTATTAAGTCGCTCCTCAAGTCTCTTCTCCATTCACTGCCACATGTGATACCGATATTACGCTTTTCTTCGTTTCCAGTGAACTTTTCCTGTTTCTTAATACCTTGCTTAGCTTTTGGAAGGCATCTTTTACTATTCCAATGCGCCTTCGGATTTCGGTGTCGCATTTTCCGTCCTCTGTTATAACACTTCCTAGATATTCAAGTTTTAGGACTTGTTTAATTTTGGTATATCCAATTTGTAAGTGACATGGTGGGATTTTTATATTTCTGACAAACATACATTCTCTTTTCTTACATTTAATGTCTAGTCCTTTCTTCTTGCTTTCATTTATTACCTTCTGAAGGATTTCCTGTAGTTTCCTTTCTGTGTCTGCTATCAACACCGTGTCGTCTGCATATCATATGTTGCCAAGATTGCGACCGCTAATAATGATTCTTTGTAGGGCATCTAATACTCACAGGATTGCTTTACTGTAAAGGTTGAGTATATCCGGTAAGAAAACAGATCCTTCCTTACAAAGTGTTAACTTTCTTTGCAAACCTAGACTCAAAATATATAAACCACGGGTTCGTAAACGAACATGAATCGATCTGACTACAGCAGAAATGACCAATGGAAATATATTGCAAGCACACCAACACAACGAGTCGTTCTCTGGGCTTAAGTAATTCTGGGTTAAGGCAAGCCAGCTGGCTTCAGTAGTAAGAATCTCGGGGATAATGTCGCTAACGACGCGTGGACCATACGGTGAGGCACACTCTAGAAGAACTAAAAGTGTTTCTTTCACTTTGCTAAAACTGGCACAACGCCTCAAGTACGAACTCGCTACAGAGTAATTTTATCTGGGATTACATTGCTAAGTAAACATAATAATGTGATAAGTCTGGCACAAGACGCTCTGAAGGTGTTCCCATTGAGAATTGAACTCGCTTCAGTAGCAATGGATTCCAGAATTATCGCGCTAATCAAAAATGTGTTGTTTGTTGAATTACCTCCTACCTGAAAAAAAGAGCATTGGTTTTACCTTGCTAAGTATGGCACAAGGCCACATGTATGGTATTCGCTGTGAGGATTGAAGTCGCTCCGGTAGTAACGTAATCCAGTGTTATTTTGCTAATAATACGATACGACAAGATAAAAGATAACTGAACTAAAAGTAGTTACTTTACTTTGCCATCTCTTGCACAAGGCCACGAAGACGACGGACCCAATGAGGATTGAACTCGCCCGACAGTAATTCTCTCCGAGGTTATGTTGCTAACTAGTCATTAACGGTACAGAGAGGCACCGCTAATTTACTAGCAGAAGTACTTGAGTATGGGGTACCCAGTGAGGATCGAAGATGCTAAATTAGGATTACATGGTTGCGAGACGCTCGCTGCCCGAACCGATATATCTCAAAGGTTTTACTTTTTATACTTAAGACTTCAGGTCGTCTTATACGGTACTTGCGCCCGACCTCTTTTTATGCCGAGGTGAATTAACGCTTTTATAATCCGGTCGTCAATATAGCGGAAACTACCTGTGTAATTTTATATTAAAAGACTTTATCTATAACGACTATCACGTTTCCCTCTTCCGTTCAGATTTTATCTTATCTCTGTATGCTGATACCCTCTGCGCCTAGCTTTAGTCTGGCACAAGGACACAATAGTGGCCAACCTATGGAGGAGCGAAAACGCTTGTAAAAGCCCGCGCGTTGATATTGTTAAATATCGCTCAATCTTGAATAACATTTTCCTGTATAGTGACTTGGGTACTACTACGACTACTACTACTATTACTACTACTACTACTAATAATAATAATAACAACAACAAAACTGACGATAATAATTTTATTATTATTATTATTATTATTATTTCATTTAAAGATCATGAAAAATGGATCTCCAGGGATGAATGCAAGCAATGCAGAATGGTAATGATAAAGCTATTATTATTATTATTTTAGTAGTAGTAGTAGTAGTAGTAGTAATAATAATAATAATAATTATTATTATTATTATTAGCCTATGACTTAAAGAAATGCAAAAAATGTTCACACAAATACAGCTCAAAACTTACGAAAGGCTTTATATATGTAAAATGTGTGTGGGTTTGATCTTATGTTATTTTATTTTCATTTTTATTTTATTTTTTTTTTTTTTTACAGAAATGTTCTGTGGAAAATGTTATGACGCCATTTCTGACCTTAGTCGCTGGCTGGCACCCGGAAGGAAATGAGTACACAACAGAAATCAAAGGAATAATAATAATAATAATAATAATAATAATAATAATAATAAGACATTGTAATTAAAGACAACAAACAAAAAAAAGTGCCTCCTTATTAATATGACAGTCCCAGCAGACTGCAATGTATCTTTGAAGATATTCAAAAACATGTCAAAATACAAGGACCTTGAAATAGAAATCTCGAAAATGTGGCACATGGGAACATCAACAATCCCTTTTGTAGTTGGAGCCCTAGGACTGGTTGGAAAAGATTGCAGTAGACTAATTGAAGGGATTCCTGGAAATCCATGCCTCAAGGAGATAAAAAAATTGTTTTGACAAGTACAGCCCACACTTTACGAAGGGCTTTATCTATGTAATTTTTTTTTTTTTTTTTTTGTCAGTGGAAAGTGTCATGATGCCATTTCTAACCTTAGGTCCCTGGGCGGGACCCGGAAAGAAATGTGTAAACGCCAGAAATCAAAGAAAATAATAATAATGATAATAATAATAATAGGATACAGAAGTGTACACGAAAGAAAGTGAAAAGATCAAAAAATACCAGGATTTAGCTAAGGAGTTGAAGAAGTGACGGAACATGATTGTTGAGGTAATTCCTGTAGAATTGGCTGCACTTTGAACACCTGGAAGCGAAGCTTGAAGGAGCACGTAAAGAAAATTAGAATTGAGATCAAAATTGTAGGCCTCCAGAAAACAGCGATCATTTTTTTCTACGAGGATGCTCCTAAAAGTTCTAGATTTGGGAGATGTTTTGTTGGCAATGAGCTGGAAGAACAGAATTTCTACTGACTGTGTAATCTGCAACACTAAAATTACACTGCTTCATTTTTTTTGTTTTTTTGAGCCAGTGTGCTCTCTTCAATTGCATGGTCAGGTTTAGTGTCGGAACTCACGGTACAATCGATCGAGAAGCCGAAACTTTTCATACCAGTTGTTATGGATTCATTTTGTGTTATTTATTTATTTATTTATTATTATTATTATTATTATTATAATTATTATTTTATAATAGTTGGAAAAAATACGGATTATTTTTTGTGATGTAATACCCGTTTTCCACTTTTGTAATGCCAACGAATACTCGTTGTCAAAAATGCTCGTTTATTTTTGTAATCGCAGATATGTCAACGTTGAACAATGCTGGTGTCAGATTTTCGAATAACACTAGCACTAATAGTTTTGTAAATGCTCAACAGAATCCGTTGTGATCCTTAGAGAAATAGTATAGTTGTATAGTAGAGAGCGCTCCTTTGATAGAATCAATGGTGATCATATAGTAATAGAGGATAGAATAGAAATGGTGATCCGTATAGTGAAAAATGAAATGGTGATCAATATAGTAATAGATGATAGAATAATCCATATAGTAATAGAGGATAAAATAGAAATGGTGATCCGATAATAGGATCGCTCGATAAAATAGTAATAGATCCGAATAGAAATGGTGATCCATATAGTAATAGAGGATAGAATAGAAATGGTGATCAATATAGTAATATGATAGAACAGAAATGGCGATCTGTATAGTGATAGGATAAAATAGAAATGGTGATCAATATAGTAATAGAGGATAAAATAGAAATAGATCAATATAGTAATAGATGATAGAATCCGTATAGTAAAAAGGGAAATGGTGAAAAGTAATAAATGAAATGGTGATCAATATAGTAATAGATGATGAAAGAATAGAAATGGTGATCCATATAGTAATAGGAGGATAAAATAGAAATGGAATGATGGTGATATAGTAATAGAGGATAGAATAGAAATAGATGTGAATAAATATAGTATAGATGAGATAATAGGATAAAATAGAAATGGTGATCAATATAGTAATAGAGGATAAAATAGAAATGGTGATCAATATAGTAATAGATGATAGAATAGAAATGGTGATCCGTATAGTAATAGAGGATAAAATAGAAATGGTGATCAATATAGTAATAGAGGATGAAACAGAAATGGTGATCAATATAGTAATAGATGATAGAACAGAAATAGTGATCAATATAGTAATAGAGGATAGAATAGAAATAGTGATCAATATAGTAATAGATGATAGAATAGAAATGGTGATCCGTATAGTAATAGAGGATAGAATAGAAATGGTAATCAATATAGTAATAGATGATAGAATAGAAATGGTGATCAATATAGTAACAGAAATGATGATCTGTATAGTAATAGAGGATAGAATAGAAATGGTGATCAATATAGTAATAGAGGATAGAACAGAAATGATGATCTGTATAGTAATAGAGGATAGACTAGACATGAGATCGTTAGTCGTCACGATACTTTTGTACTTATGCGTTTCCTCTAAGGTCACGTGATCCACTTAATTCAATAATGGGATCGCCTGTGTTTGCTCACTGGCGATCTATATTCAGACTCAAGTATTGGCAGTATATTATTTATTTATTTATTATTATTATTATTATTATTATTATTATTATAATATTTCGATTTCTACTATAGTCGCCTTACCTATCAAGTTTGTGGTGTTGTGTTGTTATGGCTACATTTCATGATTTGTTCTCTAACTCCCATAACATCACTAGTACTACGTGGACAAAGTTATTCTTAGTGTGTGGACTGTACTTATCAAGACAATTTTTTGTATTTCTCTTAAGCTGGGATTTCCAGGGATTACTAAGACTATTACTATTTATTATTATTAATAATATTGTTGTTGTTGTTGCTAGAAAGGATTTCAAATCTGACAAGAAAACACCAAACTTAGTAGTAAAAAGATAAAATAAAAACAATGCAGTATGAGATTACCATCAGCAGCTGCTCGAAATAAAGAATTCAAAATTGCCAGAATACCGGATGCAACCCGAGTGGAAAACCGAAGGATACGCCAGGCAAATCGTAATAAAAACCACACAAAAAGTGACGAAATTACTTTCGATAATCGTACAAGTAATGTACCTCGGATCCCGGCACACTGGCAAAAGCGTGGAGAACGATGAAACGGGAGACTATTTTACAAAAGTACACATACATTAAACATATAATACATGAATTCTATAAATAATAGTTGCATTCATTTCTGATCACCGAATATTCTTTTCTCCCTGATTTTTAAAGCGTTTCATCAAGACTTTCATATGGCTGTCATGCATGACAGCAACCCGTTCATAAATATATAAACAGTATGAAAACCTTTCCTAAGATCAATGACGGAAAAAAGGATTTGAGCGAGTAAGGCTTGAGGGTCTTAGCAAAGATCGTTCTTTCTTTAACCGTAGTCTGGCACTAGAGAATCATAAACAAAGAACGGTACCAAATAACAGAAACCAAATCACTTGAGGTCTACCAATAGCAGCAACAACGGATAGCACCACTCGAAGAGAAAATAATGACATAATCAAGATGTTAAAATTCCACGCCACTTCCAATAGAAGGTTTTGAAATAAGCCCCCATCAATACTCGAAAGAGCGATAACAGCTACTGGACTTGAGAAACCCGTTTTCCTAAAATAAATTGTTTTAAGAGAAAGATTTTATAAATCTCAACCGAAAACAATACTAGTTGCTCCATCAATGAATGCCAAATGTTTCCTTCTAGGGAAACAGCTAATGTTACTATTATCTTTACCATTCAGTTTTGCTTGAAATATTTCCTGGTAATCCATTTTTCCTGATTTTCAATGTATTTCTATAGCCACTTCATTTTCAATAAAATTACATTATACATATAATAACCATATTTTATCATTATCAATTGCTTTTGTTCATGACCATTGACAATCATTTCTTGATTTCCAATCTATTTCTGTAGCCTCTTGATTTCCATTAAATTCAAAACTGCAAAATTCAATGTTTTGTCATCAAACATTTGCATTATTTTTTAATTTAGTTGGGAGTACTGAAAGTGACTTATTCACAACAGGCTAATGAAGTTTTAGCAAAGTGGAAGAAATACTTGTATCTCTTGGATATTTCCTGTTAATTCATCCCAAATAATGTAAAGTTACTTATCGAAAATATTAATTCGCCACAAGAATTTATAAATTTTAAATCAAAGCTTGCTTGTTTTGTATTAAATCTTTGGCACTCTTTTGGAATTATAAATTTTAAATCAAAATTTATTTAGCTTGCCTCGCAACAATTCCAACCCTCAGAATAAAAAAATGACCAAAAATCAGGCAGTTATTCACATCGCGTAAGTGCGGATGATATTCGAGGTACTTACAAGGAATTCTTTTTACAATTTAAAAGAGAAGAAAAAAAATCTGTTTTTGGCATTTTTTATCGGGGTGGGCGTGAACGTTGTCCTCACATTTTGAAATAGCACACCTGAGTTACACACAGTTGGGACGATCGCAAAGGTCAACCGAACCGGAGTGCAATGGAAGGGCCTCGCATTGGGAGAATTTGGTGTAAATTTTAGTAAAAAAAATATTTTTATTTTGGGATGAATTCACAGAAAAGTTCACGTGTGATTAGCAATATTATGCCCTAGATCATTACCACTGAAAGCATTTTAATTCTCACAGTTTACTCCGTGATCGTGGCCTTATGCCAGAACTACTTAAGCCCAGAGAGCGGTTCGTTGTGCAGTTGCACTTGCAATATAATTCCGTAGACCGTTACTAATGTAGTCAGTTTGATTTTTACTGGTTAACCCATAAAAATTTTGGTGGTTGGGTTTGCAAAGAAACTTAATACATTGTAGAAAAAGATATGTCTTCTTACCGGAATTATTCAGCCTTTACAGAAAAGCAACCCAGTGAGTAGTAGAAGTCATACCGGAATTCGTTATTCATTAGAATATATGCAAATAACGCTGTGTTTATAACTGTTAAGAGAATCTATTTTTATGAAAGAAATATGAAAGAAGATTATATGTTTTGCAAGACCCAATATGCCTATAAAAGTGGTTGGGTCTTCCAAAGCATATAAACAACACAGCTACCTATGGGGGAAATGGGTCAATTGAAACATTGAGAGATGATGTAGCGATTTTCAAACGATGTAGTTGTTGTGAATATGGATTATCTCCTCTTTGATAATCCACGCTATAAAAGCTGTACACTTCCGCTTGTCAAGTCGTGTCGATCTTGCGTTCGTCTGTCGAACTCTCTGCTTTAGCAGAGAGGAACCCGGACGAGGCTTTGCCGAAGGGCAAGGTTACGTCCGGGGAGGTAGACAGGCCTTGAACCCGTCTAGGCGGGTTCAAAAAGGCTATATTTTTGGCCGAGCCTACGGGCTCGGAGATACCCACTTTAAACCGGCCTTATGCCACATTCTATCCTCGTGGATAGATAAATACCGACGAGTAGTAGGATTCTTAATTGAATAAAAGATTACTAGACAGAATCTTTTGTCCTGTTTTCATTACAGTAGTGATCTGGAACAACCTTTCAGAAGTAAAAACTTACAAAAAGGGGAAGAATCCGTTAATACTGCTATTTGCAACCCCGAGGATATAGTAGGTGCAGTTCAAGAAGGTAAAAGTGGATTAGGCACTGGAAAGTTCACATCATAGTGCAATAACACAAACGTGCAGAAAAGAGTTGCAGTGGTAACAGAAGCCAGACTGGTGGAGCAGGAAAAGAGATACCTTCACTTGGTACAATATAGTCATCAAAGACAGTGTTTAATATGGAGGGGGGGGAGAAGGTGACAGAATAAAAATTAAGCATGGGAACCTACTCTTCTGGGTTTCCTGATTAAGTCTACCTATGATATGTTGCCATCCCCAGCAAATCTTGTTCGTTGGAAAATTTCAGATAATCCCAAGTGTAAACGTGGTGAACATGGTGCTCTAGGGACATATCCTTTCTCCCTGTCCGTTGGGTCTAAAAGAAATATATACGTTGCGACATAATCAAGTCTTGAAGATGTTTTACATTTCCTTCCGAAGGAAGGAAAGGGACCCACAAAGCAAGTGATGACTAAAATACAATTTCACAATGAAGGCAGGAGAACTACAACTTGAGGATCTCAAATAAAAACAATGGCGGATGAAAGATGGTCAAGAAAAAGGAAACTAGCAGCAGACCTCGATTCTGTACTTGTATTTCCTATTGTAGCAACAAGCCATCGGCCAGATCTAGTGTTATGGAATGAAAATAACAAAAACGTACTGTTGTTCGAACTGACAGGCCCTTGGGAAGACAATTTAGAACAAAGAAAAGTTGAGAGATATGAAGACCTGATAGACAAATATGAAGAATGTGGAGGGAAGATTGAATTCTACCATCTAGCTGTTCCAATGTGTTCAGAAAACGATTTAACTACAACAACAAGGATCTAAAAAGCAGATCTTCAGAAGACAACGGAAAAAAAGCATCACTCGTCATATGGTTAAAGCGTGACAGTTGTTTGGAGAACAATTGACGACGGGAAAGACCATTTAGCACCGATCCAAAACGAGGCTTTGCAACGGACTGGCTCCGCCATAGTAGAATGCAGTAGAGAAAAAAAAGAGGCAAAACTGGTTGTTGTGGTTCTTCCTGATGACTGATTTTGGATTGGATCCATTAATGGTAAGGAAAACCTTGTTTATTTCTCCCTTTATAACTGTTATGTGAATATATTAAGAAATGGACAAAGTCCGACAATTTATTTATTAAAGACATTTTTATGTTTAACGTTCTTTTTTATAGATACAAGTATTTAATTAAGTATGTTATGAGAATCTATTTTTATGAAAGAAACTTTTCTACGTCATTTAGATAAAAGACATTTCCGAGTTCTCTTTGATGCGGTCGGATGATTTTACAAGTGGAAATCTTTCATTCGGATATTCGTATTCGTTGGTTGGCATCAAAAATAAAACGAGTTGGCTGGCAAAGTCAGTTGTTACAGAAATCTACTTCAGAGCACTTCGTTTGCTACCATCCGCTGACCTGACATGTAAACTATAGCGCAAAAAGCCCAGCAACTCCCGGGTGAAGTTATTTTGAAGTATTTTAAAATTCTTGCCGATGAGTCTTTATGTTTCTCCTTTTTAGCCACTGACCAAACCACTAAAACCCTAACAAAATCCTTTTTTTTACCATAAAACTTGGTCTTCTTGTTCCATTTTCTGTTATTTAGTTTCTTGTGTCATATACGTAACAATAACAGACAAAAAAAAGGAAACTACGTTATCTCCTACAGAATGAAAGCGAGAAGAAAGGACTAATAAGTCAGTCAGTTATGTGCCATGCATGATACTTGCTTAGGCGATCATCTATCTTTCGATACATGACTGACGAAGCAGGGTTTTTTCCGCAGCGGGTTGCCATTTCTTTCTGCGGTAGACCAGTTGCCACCCAAGGTTATAGAACCCGGTCTGTCCTGCTAATTACCCATAGCTTGGAGGAGAAAAAGAGGATACATACCTTTCCCAAGGGTATTAGCACGTAAGTGAATGTAATGGATCAGACTGGATTTCGAACTCAGCTCTCCGATTTCTCGATCGGAGTCGCTATCTATTACTCCACCGTTGTCCCTCGGACTATAAGAAAATAAAATGTATGCTTCTGAAACCCATACATTTGTTTTTGCTAAGTAAAAGAAACAGTTCAACATGTGGATTACAAACTGGAGGTACCAACATTAAATTTCAACCAAAGCTTTTTATCCTGCTTGAAATAATTCAATGACTAGACACAAAACGTTGTGAGTTCAATACCTTGCCGCAGCATAGGTGAACAAACATTGAGGAGTTGAGTTACTAAAGGTTTGGTTTGTTTTGTTTTACGTCATATCAACCTCAATGGGTTATTTAATGCCGACAATTTTTATTGCTGGTAATTTTTTTTTGCAAAAATGTATTGCTGTTAATATTCGTTTTCAAAAATGTTTTGCTGGTAATAATTTTTTCCTCAAAAATTTATTCCTGGTAATAATTTTTTACAAAGTATTTCTCGTATTAAAACCTATTTTTACACTTTCATAGTGTTTTGACACCAGTTTGGGGGTTAACTATTTATCCATAGCTAGAACCCTAACAGGTGCTACCACCCCGGGTCAGGGTGGGTCTCGGAACGCTACTAATTAATAGGTGGTCCCACGCCCCTTAAAATTTCCTGACCAGAAGCCTTGCCGTTGGACGTAGTTTATCGTGTTACCCAGGACACGGATGTAGTTTATCGTCATACCCAGGACGGGTTACGAAAGGGAAGTAACCGAAACTGAGATATCCAGCAAAGGCATGGCACGTGGAACTAGAACAATATACGCGGGTGGACGAAATAAAGGATTCGTTTCGAAATTTCAACGTATATCACCTAAAGAAGGCCGGAGCGTACAACGGCTAAAACGTCGTGAATATGAAAATAAAGATGACGACAATAATCCGAACAATGTAAATAGTGTTGCAGTACCTCATCTTATAAAGATAGACAGATACCAACATTAAACAAGTGCAAGAATTTAAATATCCTGGAAGTTTTTTTTTATGGTAAATGCGACACTGAAATCCGTGCACTGAAAAATGCCTTTCAAAAGCTAAGCAAAATATTAAAAAATAGGAAAAACTGGTAAGAAACAAATAAATTAGTACTAAACTCTTATGTAATATCAGTCCTACTTTACGAATGTGTATGCTGGACATTCTTTTCATAGATGACGAAAAGGCTTGAGAAGGAACCTGACAATAAACGGGGAATATTTTAGGAAAATATAAATAAAAAGTGTGTCTATACTTAGAATCAGAGAGAGACAATTGACGATAGGATAAATAATAGAAAATCTGACATTCACATGACATATTGAAACCAAGAGAGACAAAGGAAAACTGCATATAACCTACTCAACAACCTTCTTCAAATAGCTGGCGCAACAGGGATTGGCAGATATAACGAAAAAAATAACCTTACTTACATTAGCAAAAAAAGGAAGTTGTGGAGAGCCATGATCGCCCATGTCCTAAAGAGACACGGTACATAGAATAAGAAGAAATTATTTCATTGCCTGAAAACTAGAGATCATAAAAAAATGCGAGAAGAATTTTTTTATGAAGTCTTTTGTAACTGATTTTCTGTATTATATAGGTCAGGTGTTCACATTATATTGAATAGAAAACAAAAGCAAAAATAAGAATAGATGTGAGCGTGAGAAACCGGTCCCATTAGCAATATTATTCTGTCAGGAGGGGGGGACATAAATAACTGTCGAAGGGACAACCCTTTCCGTTTAAGAAGTCGGGTGAACATGATTGAAAATAGCTAAAGCAAAAGTAGAGGTAAAGTCAGTGGGTAGTAAAATAAAAACAGCAAACACGTATTTTTAAAGTCATATCAATTCAGAACGTCAGTGAACATGGCACTCCACAGCTTCCTCCTCTTTATGATCGGTGTCTTGACCTAACTTAGAAAAATAGTGGAAGAGTTTCTCTTTGCTCTCTATATGATTTTGAATCCTTCTCCTAAACTGGCTACCAGTCAAGTCTCATGAGTTCTTTTCACCTTACTGAACTTAGAATTTGAACTTAGACTTCAATTCACGCCCAATATCCATTAGAAATTCCCTTTTTATATAACGAGTGGGACTAAAGTTCACCTAAGGCCTCAAGTAGAACTCATATATATATATATATATATATATATATATATATATATATATATAATTATTTATTTAAAAATATGATTCCAACTCGCGACATAAGAAGTCTCATGTTTTAAAACAAGAGCCGAAAACTTCAACATAATTATTTGAATTAAATTAAGTTAAAATAAGCTCTGTTCCATCTTCAAGCGAAATTTTTTTGGAATAACGTATTTCTGAAATTTACGTGTTTTAATAAATGAAATCAAAATTTCCATGGTAACAGCTAGGGCGAATTGTTTAAATTGGGTAGGCGAGTGTTGGGTGTTAATAATAAGTATCAGTATAGAGTTACTTTCATAGATGTCAAGACAGGGAAAGGTGGGGGGGGGTGTCAAAATTTTAAACGGAAGATGTATTAACCCTAGTCTGGTATGCGTGTCTATGGAGATGTATTTATTTTTTTATTTTATTTTTTTATGAAAGGGATTTGTGCATATTAATGCTCTACTTTTGTATCGAGCACTATTTTTAAAAAATTAATAACTTAAACACTAAGGAACTTTGTATTATTTACCTAACCAGTTCCTTCCTATTTTCTATATATATATATATATATATATATATATATATATATATATATATATATATATATATATATGGTCTCTCACTAAAGATGCTAATAAAATGGCCGGTTTCTTAGACCGTTTGAGCAAGTACCTGACACCTGTCATACTCTATCTTTACCAGAGCCAGATCGGACGAAAAATGGAGTACTGCCGTCATATCTGGGCTGGAGCTGTCTACCTTTCCAGGCTGGATAGAGTTCAAATGCGGCTACCCTGCCTTCTTTGGGATTAATTATCTTCCACCTTAAAACACCTTTCGCCCAGAGAAAACGTCGCATGTCTATTGTCCCTCTAAACCAATTTCCATGTCAAAATTTCTGACGAGCTATATTCCTTAGATTTACCAGTTCAGACCTTCACATCCAAGAACCCCCCCATGCAACCTACACAGGAATGAATCCTCCTATTAGTATTTCATTAGTAGTTGCGTCTCTGTCTTTAGGCAGAGTGCGCTCAAGGGCGGCTCCGTCAAAGGACAGAGTCGCAACTGAGGAAAATTATACCGAAAGGTGTCCAACTCTGGGGAACAGCTGCCCGAGACCGCGTCCCCTCATTGCACCAGAGAGAGGGATGGGTGCTCGCACCGAGGCCAGCGCAACCGACGGTTGTGGGGGCTGCGTGCAATTTTTGTTCCCCGCTAGGTTGTACGCGCTCGGGACCCACCTTAGAAAACTGACCTTATGCCATAACTTAGTGGGGAGACAGAGTAAATACCTAGTATTTCATTAGTAAGAAGGAAGTTTCATTTGGACAGCTTCTTCCCAAAAGCCGCTACTTCGTGGAACAGCCTCCCGAGAGGATGGTTTCCCGAACACTACAAACCTAACCCCTTCATGTCAATGTTCACCCGTTATCTTTCCTACATATCTTCATAAACGGCATTTCTTACCCCCACCTCTTATGTCCACACGACTACTTCATTTAGTAGGCCTCTACTTTGAGTGGCTTTTGGGCCTTGTATTGGGTAAGCAGTTAATAAATAAAATATGCTATTTGAATTCTGGATGTGGGCAATCATGGATCATCATTGATTCTCTTTTGTAATTTCGGCTTACGGCTATATAGAGTTGAAACACCGTTCACCGAAGTTAAGCAACATCGAGCCCGTTCAGTAGCTAGATGGGTGACCACTTGGGAATACCAGGTGTTGTAAGCTTGTATGTGCGAGTAGTGTAATAGACAATGACTCGAAATTGTTAATCGGAGAACTAAGTTCCAATTCCAGTTGGGTTCGTTGAATACACTTCTTCTCTCTTCGGTATTAGTAAGACTTGCATCACTAAATAATTATTATCTATAAAAATTCTGCAAAGGGTTGATAAACTGTAAAAACGAATCAATCTTTTGTAATTTGACATGATCACTTCAGATAAGGAAATTGTTTCCCGTTGCATTCTAAACAATTTTGAATTTAGATTAGTGCTTCTCTGAGAATATCTACTACCCCAAACCAAAGAGATCAGTCTTCCCAAGCTTATTTGTGAAAAGTGAAGACGACAGACGAGGCAAGGGCTTGAACGCGGATCATCGACGCCATTTTCCGCTTGGAGAACCGCTATGCTAAATGCACATCGGAATATATTAAGTACAGCCCACATTAAAATACAAGCATTACTTTTTTTCATATATATATATATTCTTTCTTCAGCCAGAAAGACCAGTGAAAATTTCACGATTTTCCTTTTTTAATTTCCGGAAACCCCAAAATCTACAAATTTACAATAAATGGTTGGAAGAACGGGATTTGGAGCGTTCGTGAAAAGACACAATTTACTAAGAGCGATGAAAGACAGGAAGTTGTGGAGAGCCATTGTCGCTCATGTCCTGAAGGTACACGGCACATAGAAGAATCCTCTTAGAGACTATTTAATCTAACTCTTTCTTTCTTCCCTATATATGAGCTGAAATTATAAGAAAACTAGCAGCATGGCCCGGCGTTGCCCGTGCTTGATTAAAAGAAATCGTACGACTCGTACAGCAATCGCTATCACTTGACTTAAAATATTTTTGCCCTTCCTTGCCTTTAAAGGAGTGCCCTTTGCCGTTCTGATGTTGCTACATGCCTTACTTCTTGCCTATCTCACACTGCGAAGTTTTTCGACGCTCTATACTAAGCATTAAATCTGTTACGAAAAAAGAACTAAACAAAATGAACACAAAAAGATCAGTTTTAAAAAAGGACTCGTAACTAGAAAAACCGAGTGAAAAAGAATGTTAACAACAAATACTTTTTCACACCCAACCCAGTTCTGCGGAATCAGAATCAACGTTGAGTTTAAGGAAGCCAATTGGAGTAAAGTGCCATGCAGATTTAAATTTTTCCCACTTTTGACGAATGCAGCTATCGATTTTTTGCATGCTAGCATGCTAGTTAACATTCGTGTCAGTCAGCTGTTGGCTCTCACGCTGGCCAATAGAATCTTCCTGCCTATTCGTGGCAGCCAGCTATAGGCTCTCACTCTGGACAGTAGAAAATGACTGCAAACTACATGAAAACTGCCGTAGAAGCATGAAAAATTGATTATTTCCACTATCGATGGGAGTTGGGAAATGCAAAGTTGGTCTTGGCCTTGCCGCTAACTTGGAGCATGTGCATGTAAATTTTGGTGCAAATCCGTCGAAAATTGCGGCCGTGCATTCGTTACACACACACACACACACACACACACACACACACACACACACACACACCCTGCCTTTTATAGATAGAGATAATTTTGTGACAGTGAAAACTTCACTGGAATATGTTGGAAAGCTTTCACCACAAAAATACGATCTTTAAGCAAAATAGTCACAATATCTGGAAAATAGTAAACGTCACCGTAAATTGACGCCTGGAGGCTATGGGTTAATAAATCTTGCTTTTGATGTCAACGGCTAGATAAACATATCGTTTATTAATAATAAAAATATGTGTAACCTTGCGTAATTACTGTTTTTCATACCAGCCACACAACACATTTAAGTGTTTATTTGTGTTGTTCAGAAAACAATAGCCGATCCTATCATGTGCTAATTAAATGTTTGTTTTGTCACTCAGCGTTAAATGAGAACTGGCAGAAGAAGCATTCAAAAAGTCTGTGTTGACATTTTCGAAACAGGAAAAAGGATAAGAAGAAAAAAGAATTCTCGATAAAATTATTAAAACATTTCCAAAAAGCGGTTAATAAATCTGAAATTTAAACAAAATATATTTATTTACACTATTCGGACTATTGTTCTCATTTTTGTCGCCATATTTATCACAAAGTTTCTGCTGTTGTACGCTTCGACCTTCTTCAGGTGGATGGAATATCGAACTGAACCCTTTATCTCACTCACTGGGGGTAGACTGTCCTATGTCTAATGGATATCAGTTATCTCATGTTAATTCCCCTCTCCAAGTTCTCCACCGCCTTAACCAGGTATTGAACGCACACTCTTTGGGTCCTGTCACTGGATTTAACTAACACCTTTAACCACTGAGATATGTGTCCTTGAGGACATATGTGCGTGAATTTCTGGGTATTATAAACCTAATGTCTTCAGAATCATTGCAATGTTTGTTGTTATATGAGCTCTGGTAAAAACGTAAATGGAGTGGTGGATAACAGCCCGGATTGAAGAATCGGCGAAGCGAGTTCGCATTCCAGTCCAGTTCCTTACATTTACTTGTCGGATTTTTTATGCCGACGGATTGGGGGAGGGAAAAACTCGGACAGCTAGGCAACTCAGAAGCGTTGTACCCGAAACTTGACGTGAAAATAGGAAAAAAAAAAAAGATAGAACTCTTACCTGTTAACAGGATCTTCCATTTGATATCTAAGGGAAGAGTGAGTGGTCCTTTGCTACTCTCTCTCTCGTAACTTGTTGGAATTACAGGATTCTATGTCAAAGTTGCCCTTCTGCGGGCGCTTCTTTACTGATGTGTACAAGGTAGACATGGCGTTGGCATCATTTCCAGTTTTTACTAGATTATCAACGTAAAAGCTGGATTTGAGCGACTGAGAATTCCCCCGATGGGAATTTGTTTGCACGGAACTTTGAAATATAATTAAGTATAAAAAGGCTTGCATTGAAGCCGAATATGATGGTAGAATATTTAAAAAAAAAAAAAAAAAAAAAGAGAAAAAGAAAAAAAAAAGAGAGAAAAAAAAAAAAAAAGACAAATTTGCTGATTTTCCTTCATTCGGGACTCTCCTGGGAAATGATATTGAGTCTCACTCTGATAAATCTTTGGCAACTTAAGTGCCTTGTCAACGTCGGGAGTCCTTTGGCCTACCGAATGGACCCTGAATTGTCTCCCTCGCTGCTACTCCTTAAAACCCTTAATCGTTGTCACACAAACCTAAACCTGAAAGAGTCCTGAATTAATTCGGCCAATGAATCTGCCTTCCTTTCGGCAGCAAGTTGCTGTTCCACATTCTACGACATGTGCCGCATACTAAGTTCGAGCGAGTTGAGATACTTGTGCGAGAATGCTATCAGACATTTTGAAACCAATTGTATAGACCGGCTAAGAGACGAATGTGGACTTGTATGAAACTCGGCTGAGGTGTGACACACGGCGCAAACATAAAAACTGAGTGAGTTTGTTGGTTACTTAAAAAAAGAAACTGTTGAAATTTCTACGGTATATGATGAAGAAAGAGGGCTTGGAAAATTTGACACTCACAGGATATATTGAAGGCAAGAGGGACACAGGGAAGCACCACATAACGTACATAACGAGCTTGTGCAAATGGTTGGCAGAAGAGGAATTAGGAGCGATAACGAAAAAACAAAACTTTACTAAGAGCTAATTGTGTAGGAAATTGTGTAGAGCTATGATCGTCTACCTAATGCGGACAATCATTTGTGCCATGTCGACTGAAAGGACATGGCATATAGAAGACGGCTGTTTTATATTCTACGATCGACAGAGTGTATAAATTGGAAAGGGGGCGATATTAAGATCTAACCTTGACGATTCTTTGTTCGTTTGACCAGATGAGACCAAATATCTGAGCGTAGTTAAGACGAGCCGTATAATAACATTTCTCATACGATATGACGTTTAAAAGGGAAACTGCAAAGACTTCCTAAAATCTAACAAAGGAAAGCGAGATAAACGACTCTTAATTGTAGGAAGACTGAATGCATGTTATCAGCAATGTGCAGTCAAAGTGTGAGCTAAGAATCTGAGATGTAAGATTCAACAAGTACAGAAAATTAACTGAATCAGCGTTTCTTAACCTTCTTACCCTTGCGTAACCATTAAAATAAATTACATGTCTCATGGAACCCCTGTGCAAAACCAAAATTATATACCATATTTTTCTCATTTTATTTTTGTCGTAGTTCACGTGGTAAATATTATCATATATATTTTTGAATAACTGGTTTAAGGTGTTGTAGAGTAGTTTTCACATTGGAGGCTTGTATTTCGCTAAGTCGGTCTTAAAAGGGTCCGACGTACAAAACGTTAGGAACTTGAAATAACAGTTAATGACGCAGCTATCTATTTGGGATGGTTCATACTTCAATGTCCGACATCGACTGACTCGCTCAACTCCACTGAGCCCAACTGGCGACTACTGCTACTACTACTACTACTTATTATGTGTGGGAGAGTCTATTAATAATAGAATAGGTAATGATCTAGTATAACATAAGGAATAATTAATACTTCTTTGTCAATTTTTTCGGTAATGCTAAATAAAATTCATAGTGTTCGTTTATAATACTTCGTCAGGGAGAAAAAGTATCTTGAAGAACAGGTCCCGTTCGCTGAGTGGGCATTGACTAGTGAAGGTGGTTTCACACTGTCGCCGTACAGACAACACTAAATATATTCCCAATGATTGTTATATTTTTTTAATAATATAATAGATTAGATAGGATGATGTCTATATTACAATATTACAATAACCAAGAATATATTGTGTGTGTTTAGTAATAATATGTATCTGAAATTAAATAAAAAATCAAAAGTGCATTAGCTTATCTCACATGTTCTCGCGGGACTCTTCTGGATCTTTTGCGGAACCTTAACTTCCGGGAACTCCGGTTGAGAAAAGGTGATCTAAATAGTGTATTAACAGAAGACATAATATTTGACACAAAAACCTGAATGCGAATTGGAATTGCGAAAATTGTCTTTGTTGGATGTAATATGTTGATAGAAAATCTTCTCAATTGCTGTATTTGTACTTATTCTTTTTTTTTTCGATAGATAAGCATATACCTTTATCTATCGAAAAAAAGAATAAGTACAAATTCAGCAAATGAGATTTTCTATGAACATATTAATTTTTATAATAAAGCTCTAAATGATAGTGGCTACAAAAGCCCAAAGTTAGTTAACTTATATAAAAAAGGAAAATGGAAAGCATAGAATAAACAGCTATACACCCCGATACAACCAAATGGTAAAGAATAAATTAGGACAAAAATTCCTTACATTAATAGCTAAGAACTTTCCTAGAGAAAGTAAACTAAGTACTATTTTCCATAAAAATACATTACTGAAAACTTAGAAAAAATTATTAAGAAACATAATGCTAATATCTTCAATAAACACTTAAACCAAAACCAAAGAAATTTAGACAATATAAAAATGAAAAGAGATGAAGATAAACAAAAAATATGTAACTGTAGAAATCCTCATAACTGTTCTCTACAAAATAAATGTCGCACAGAATCATTAGTATACCAATGCAATATCTCATCTATTGAGAATCTCGAAAACATAAAAATCTATATAGGTTGCACAAGCCATGAGTTCAAAAAAAGATTCAATCAACATCAAACTTCATTTAGGATAAATAAATACAGAAATCAGACACCCCTTTCAAAATATTTCTGGCACTTAAAAGAATCCAATAAAACACCTACAGTAAAATGCAAATTAATAAGAAAAGCTAGAATATGTACATCATTAAATGACCCATGTCCTTTGTGCATACATGAGAAACTATTTATTACTCAGTTTATAAAAATAAAAATTTACTGAATCAAAGAAATGAAATAGCTATTCTTTGCCATCATTGTCAAAAATTTTCCTTAAATAATATTTAAAAATAAAATTAAAAATGGGAGCTGGTGATATACATACTTATATGTGATATGAAAAAATAATTTTAAATAATTTAAGTAATTCTATTACATTTACTTGATTTGAAAAGAAATATAGTCTATTAGTAATTAAGAGTAAAATATTTTAAAATTGCAGTTAAATATAACGTATTCTAACCCAAACACTCCTTTTAGAAATAATTTTTAAGTATACAAGTACGAAAAAAATGTCGAAAAAATTTTTGTCGTTAATAATAACCCCCCCTCAGATGACATGTGTTTAACGGATGTCAGAATTCGTTGAAAAATACACTCCTACCCTCCCTAAACCTAACCTCTTTTTCGAACGTAACTCATAATTGATACAACAATAGTTAATAAAAAATGAACACGCTACCGCCCCTGTCTGAATGATTGGATTTCTCTGTATCCTTGGAAACAAGAACTTATGAATTTATATGTGCGTTTAAAACTCGGGAAATTTAAAAATAAGTTATTTCAAAATTCGCTTGAAGATGAAAGAGAACTAATGCCTTTAATTTAATTTATATAATGAAATTTGAGGTTTTTAGCTTCAGTTTTTGAAACATGGTTATTACTGTGTAGCGAAGAAACCATTTGACAATGCATCAATTTAAATGGATTATCTACTCATCGTAACGAGATTGACCACAATTTTAATTTAAAAATGCTTCTCTAATTAAAAGAGAAAACAATTTGCTAAGATGAAAGTTTAATAGAAAGTGTTTTAATCGCTCCTTCATCCGCGTTAAACTTGCGGCCAGGTTCTTAGAACGATTCCCCGTTCTTGGCCGAACTTATATTATTATAATGTGTGATATTTAATAAGAAGTGTGATTGAAACATTAACAGAAAAGAAAAGAATGTAAATGAAAGCGACTAGATTATATACCTAATACACATATGAAAACGAAAAAAAAAATTATATTTAAAATAATCTCATTTCTTTGAGCGCATGTGTAGTCGCATCCATGTAAACATAAATTTAGTCCGATTAAGTCCTAAAGAACGAAACTCGTCACAAGAAAACATTTTTATACATTGTTATATTTCTTTCCCTAAAATTGTTCTCTCTCTCTCTCTCTCTCTCTCTCTAAATATATATATATATATATATATATATATATATATATATATATATATATATATATATAAATATGTAAGCAAATATATGAATATAGATCCGACAGTATGAAGAAAAATTGCATATTAGGATTTTTGTTTTTTTTTTTTCGTATATTTTTCTTCATATATATATATATATATATATATATATATATATATATATATCGCATATATATATATATATATATATATATATATATATATATATATATCGTTATATATATATATATATATATATATATATATATATATATATATCGTTATATATATATATATATATATCGTTATCGCATATATATATATATATCGTTATCGCATATATATATATATATATATATATATATACAATATACTCAAACACTAATATCAACCACTAATATTATCATATATATATATATATATATATATATATATATATATATATATATATATATTTATATTAATTTAAACATGTCTGATTAAACAATTTAGACATTTTGTGCTTATTTACCTTCTGTACTATTCTTTCGTAATCACGTATAAGTTTTCTTGTTACATAATTAAAGACAGCAAGAAAGGTATTAATGAATTGAATAACCATCAAAAGGAATTACTTAACCTGGGACACAAGTGTCATCTATACCGCAAATATAATAGTTTAAATAAAATGACTAAAACAGAGATGTTATATCAAAGTATAGAAAAACTTCAAGGAAGCAACTGATGATACCAAAACCAGAATCCCGGGACCTACTCAAGGCTGGGGCTGCAAAAGATGCACTTGACAAACGGAAAAAAATCTTCTAAACTCCTAACAAATCTATTACAAATTGCTGCCATGGAGTTACGGAAATCATTCGGATGTTATTGTTAAGAAAACAGAAAAAACAACCATCTTTGTAGTTTTAAA
>CAHIKZ030003185.1:1065000-1072500 GCA_903632075.3 Acanthosepion pharaonis
AAACCTCTACCTCGAGTGGCTCTTGGTCCTTCTACAAAGTGAACATAACTGTAAAAAATAAAATAGGTTGGAATTTGAACTCGACATTCAGATTCCACTCTCCACGTCGATAAAGGTTACGCCTACTGTTGCAATCCTCACTGGGAACATCGTTCATGTGGGATTGTGCCAGATAAAACTAGGTTGAGTAAATAGTGAAATCACCAGAAGGCCAGGATTAAAACAGATGAAATTCCTTTTAAATTTTAATTTGTTATTCACGTTTTAAAACGGTAAACATCCCTCGGCTACAGCAGATGTGAGGCAACGCTTGATTTAGAGTTTTGTGGTTAATTGGCGTTGTTTTTATTTCAAAACGGACTAGCAGCTGCTCCAGTGAATAATATCTACAGAGATTGTATTACTGACGGAAAACTGCGGGACGAAAGATCTTTTAACTGCCGACCTAGTATTATAATAATAAGTAGAGATAGTTATTCCAGGACACTTATTCGTCACCAACCTGTTCCTTCTGTCTTTCTAATACAAAAACGATAAAAAGCACCGTATAAAACAATGTAACTGAAAATGTGTTTCATTAAGACAAACGGGTTCCAGTTCTCCACCCAGTTAAAGGGTTGATACCAGAATAGACTGGGCTCTCTAGTCCTGGTTGACAATCATTCTTGGAGAAGGACAGGGCTAAATTTAAAATCCGATGAGAAACTTCACTGAGGTAATACCTACTTGATATTGCAAACGCTGCCGTAACATCTACCGTGGTAAGACTCTAGTTCTATACTCCTCAAGGAGTCTATAGGACTAACATCAAAAACAGGCTAGAAGGACAATACTAAATTCAGAACTGATTGTACGTAGGACTAGCAACTTCACTCCGTAAAAACCTACTTGATATTGAAACCCCAGTAGCAACAACTAATGTATTGAAGACATGGCGTCAATCAGGCTAACAACAAAGACAGTCTAAGAAAAAGAATACTTTCAAGTAAATACCTAGGAGAATGCAACGAGAAACCACTACACTATTTTTACCTTGACAATTCAGCAATAGTATAGAAAAGGAATCTGTGGAGAGCCATGATCATCTACGTTCTGAAGTGACATGACGTTTAAGAACAGAAGTGTTTCAATTTATCATATCATTCTATACTTAAAACATACGAATCCAACACTGAAGAAAAAACAGAGTTGCAGTAAATGAGAAACGTTCAACATGTATGTAGAAAAAAGTAATCTGGAGGCTAATGAACTAATCTGTCTTCTGAGAAGTGAATTTGATCTTCACAAACTCCTAAATGTGTCTTTGTGTTAAACTAAGTTAAGCTTAATTAATTTAATACAACTATGTAAACATAGGGCACTTCAACGGATGGTAATGGTTAACGAGATTATCTGTCTAATTCTAACTGCTGAAAAGTGAGTTCGATCCTCACTGGGCCCTAAATGTGGCTTTGTGTCAAACCTAAGTTAAGCTTAAGTAAATCAATACAAGTATGTAAACAAATACACTTCGACGGTTGGTAATGGTTAACGAGTTAATCTGGCTAGTCTTCGCTACTAAGAATTGAGTTCGATCGTCTTTTTCTTCTTATGTGCCGTGTCCTTTCAGGAAGTCGGCGATCATGGCTCTCCACTTTTCCCTCTCCCTTGTGCCTCTCAATAAGTTTCGTAACTCTGCCGACTCCCCCAGACCACGTTCTGTCATCCACCTGCTCAAGCCCGCCAGGTATGTCATGCGTTGCTTTTCCTTGTTTCTTTTTTCCTTCTATTCGACCTGTGAGTATCAGATTCTCCAGGGCCTCCTTTCTCATCACGTGTCCCAGAAATTTCATCTGCCTCTTCCTCATGTTAAGTGTAAGTTAGATCGTCACTTCTCTACAGTTTTGAATTCAGGGCTGACGTACACTTAGACTCGCTTTGGTGCTAACTCTGTCGGCTTCCCTGTGGAGTATAGGCCCAGAGTCACATCAAGTTAGGTGTTACTGCTGCGGATTTCGTAGCAAGTGGGTTTTTAAGGGGTAGACTTGCTAACCGCACGGTTTTGAATTCAGAGTTGTAAACAAAGGCACTTCGACTGGTGGTAATGGTTAACGAGCCAATCTGTCGAGTTCTAACTGCTGAAAAGTGAGTTCGATCCTCACTGGGATGACCAATACATGAAGTATATATTTATTGTGTTAAACGTCTATATTGCGTCGCATACAAAAATATTATCATGGAATTTTAAAAAATTGACACGTTTGGATTAAAATCCATTTAAATTGCATATAATGGTTAATCCAGTGTGCATAAAATATATTCCATTAGAAAAAAAGTCCAGAGATATTTAGTTTAATCCGGATTTAATGCAACCCATTAAACTGAAGTAACTAGTGAGAATCGTACATCCTAACAATGGCTTTGTCAGAATAGCTTTGTAGGTAAAATTATACAAAAGGCGCATAGTGAGGGTTTAGTTCAATCTGTAACAAGGCCGTAACAGTCGAGTATACAGTAAGGATTGAAATGAATCACTGAATGATTACAGGTCAGTGTCATTGTGAACATAAGATGAAGTCTGTGACAGTTCCATTAAGGGTAGGTGGGCGTTGTTTGCGACTCTAAACAGGACAGGAAAACCCAGAGAATCACAAATGGAAGGCTGCTAGTAGATACTGGGCTAAGTGCTTTGCATTGTGACGATGAGGATGATGTTGGAGTGGATGTGACATTGAAGAGAGTGGTTTGATAATACTGACCAATCACAGACCGCAAATCGCCGCGCATAAAACTGACACGCGTCTGTTTGGAATTGATCAGATTTACATCAAGGGAGTGCTTATTAGCAATTCCACATTTACCGGCGGACCTTTCTATTGTTATTCATGCCATATGCATTCTAAAAGGCAATAGCATTCGTTAATGCAAAAGAATTCATCATCCGCCATTACGATTATGATCAGAGTAAAGCAAATTTTTTCCGGTTTTTTTTTTACTAGAAATCTTGACGCAGTTTAGCTTAGTCTTTTTTTTTTTTTTTTTTTTAAAGCTTTTCACCCCAAGCAAGGCGAGAAGCCACTAGGACGCAAGGGGTTGCAGAAAATTTGGAGCAAGATCAGATAGGAGTGATAGAGGAAAGGATGAAGAGAAGGATAGTGGATAGATCAAGGCAACTGGAGATGTCGATTGACATTACATTTGAATAGTTGGAGATTATAGCTCTCAGGGAAACTGGAATGGGAAGGGAGTTCCACAGGCGAGATGTGCGAGACATGAAGCTATTGGAGTAGAAGAGACGGCTACATTAAGTAGTTTCGACAGTGCAGGGGTGAGAGCAGGGTGCCAGCCTCGTAGAGCGCTTGAACTCATGAAGTCTGGGAGCCAGACTGCTACAAGACCATAACAATGGAGCCTCTTGTGAGAATCAAACTCACTAACAATGGTTTTGTCAGACAAGTCAGTAACTGCTAGTTTTACGAACCGTGCTCATAGATATGTATTTAGCTTAACTTTGTCTATTTCAAGGCCTTAATAGCGGGTGCATGTTAAGAACTGAAATCACTAACCATGAATTTACAGACTCCTCGTTGAATATAGAGTTTATTACTAAAGGCCATAAAAGTGAGTTACTTTGTGAGGAACGAAGTCAGAAACAAATAGTTTTGAGCTTGCAAGTGAGAATACAACCACAGTAAACACAGCATATCAACCCGTATGGGTTATTTAATGCCAATGTCTAAATTATGAAAATTCGACTTTTAATTTATTCAAGAGAATGGCATTATTTTATGATTAAATAATAATTACATAACTACAATTTATTTTACCAAATAATCTTACAAAATCAAACTAGGAGTTCAAAATTGTCACTATTCTAAGAAATGAGATTAATCATAGCAAATTGATTTTTTTTTACAATGTATGCCATGTCTTCAATTTTACTATAAAATGTATTGTTGGTCATTTTACTTAAAAATGTATTGCTGGTTATTTTCCAACAAAAATGTATCGTTGGTAATTTTTGTTATAAAAACATATTGCTGGTATTTTTACTATAAAAATGCATTTTTATACTTTTTAATGTTTTGATGTTTGTTTGGTGGTTCACTATTTACCCATAGCTGGGGCCCAAACAGGTGCTAACATCCAAGTTATAGTGGACCTAGTAACAACAGCAATTAAGAGGTGTTTCCACGCAGCTAAAAACTTCCAATCTTCCGAATTGAGGCCTTGCCATCAAATGTAGTTCATCATCATACCCAGGACTAACAAACGAGAACAGTCTTACTAGATTAAATAAAGGGTTTGCTTCAGAATTCCCTGTAGATAGACATACACATGTGAAGGCCGGAGGGAACAGTGGCCGAAATGTCGTGATAAGAGCAACAAAGATGAGGAAAATAGTCCGAATATAAATAATGTAAATAAGATACAAGAGATTGTGGCGATACACCATCGCCCACGGCCTGAAAGGAAACGTCACGCAGAAACAGAATGGAACTGTGAAACAAAATCTATTCTCTAAAACAAAACAAAACAAAACAATACAAGTTAATTGTAACCCAAACCCAAAAGAAACAATGGTTCGAACAAACATTTCAACACTTAAAACTTTTTAGATAACAAAATATTTAGATTACATCAAAATATTCTCCACTCGTGAGAATTTACTGAAATACGCCACCTGAATATAATGTGCTGATTAGCCGCCACGTCTTATAGAGATTTTCCAAAGGTAGGTTAGATGTGGCACAAGGCCGAAATTATGGGGCATCCAGTGAGGATCGAACTCACTACTCAGTCGTAATTGTTTTAGCATGACAAGCTTACTAACCTTTACACCGAGGTACCCCAGCCACGGCTTATACACGGGGACTGGATTTTTGCCCATTTCTCAGACATAAAATAATGGGAGTGTATATACGGTACGGGACTTCGATACTTTTGTATCGAGTGCTACCTCCGTGTGCAAAGTGATTGTCCACCAGTTTACATTCATTTTCCAGGCGCGAGGCGATTGAGAGAAAGCGAATGACTTCGCTGGATAAAGAAAGAGTTATAATATACAATTTTGCGTGTTTTACATAAGGTGTTTTCCAAATACATCTGGTCAGTATTTTCTTTTTTTTTTTTTTAAGTTCAGGTCAGGTGAAATGTGGCAGAAATTACTTGCGATAACCTGTCGCTTAAAAAGAAACCACGCTAAACTCACTTCTCTATCCGGAGATACAGTTACCAAACGTCGGAGAACCCACAGTGTTTATGGGGTCATGAAGTACAACCTGAACGTCGAAGTAACTTTGCAAATATAATAGTTTCCCTTATTTATAATGGTGAATCGCTGCATGGGCCGGTCAGACGCAGCAGCTTGTGAAAAGTAGGAAGAAAGTGCATATGTTAGTAAAAACAAACCCTGTCTACTTTCCTTGTTTACTTACCTGAAATTACTTTTGAAATGCTTTTTATTTTCTCACTTTTCTTTTTAATTTATTGTTACTTGTTTGTTATTTTTTTTATGTTTGTAAGGGGTAGAAGGGTGTTCGTTCATCTTGGTAGGACTCTTTTTCAATTTTTGTTTTCTTTTATGGCTTTCTTGTAACTAATATCCTTTTTTTTTCTTCTTTTTACTTCAGTTACCTCACTATTTGCCAGACAAGATTTCTCTTTCTCTGGTTTGAATCAACATTAAGTAGCCTCACCTATCCGGCAGTTCCAGTTGAATTATCAACCGGAACTGTTTTATACTTGTTAGGGTATATTGAGCGTTTCATATTTCAAAAGAAATTTATAAGCAGGAAGATTTCTTCATTTCTTTATTGCAGTTACACACAGAGCTGGTGCTGACCACCATCGAACCTCCCGACTTAGTGGAGGTAACTCTGTTGGGGGCCTCGGACTGGAGGGTTTTAGTAGTACTCTGGAGGGCTCAATCACTTCTATCAATATTTACCTTTTTTTTACGGTAAGGTTCGCTTTGTACAAGGCCCGGGGGAACACTCGAGGTAGAGGGGGAAGATAACGGTTGACTCTAGACTTGAACAGGTTAAGTTTATAGTTGAAACATCCTCTTTGGAGTCTGTTCTATAGGGCAGTAGTTCGCGGGAAGAAGCTGTTGGAGCGGAACTTACTTCTCACCAATGGAATACGGAGAGAATGAGAGTGTTTTTATTACTATGTAAGTAGTATGGCGGGTCCGAGTCGTGTAGGTCAGACCTGGTGGAACCAGGAGATGCGGTTCATGCGAGCACTTTCCATGGTAGGAGGGAAGAACTCGCCACATCCCGCCAGTGAGAGAGAGGTTGGAGGGTGGAAAATAATTTTTCTCCAAATACCTATGTTAAATTGTCTCTCATCAATTATTATGAAATATATCGTGCATCATATGTCATCTCCTGCACTTGTACTAATGTTTCCTTATAAAAGTCACCAACACACCTCCTGACATTGCAGCTGAACATGGTTTGGCTGGTTTGTTTTGTTTTACGGTATATCAACCTCAATGGGTTATTTAATGCCAACAAGATTTTTATTGCTGGCAATATTTTTCTTTCCTTCAAAAATCTATTTCTGTTTTTCTTCAAAAAAAATCTCAAAATTTCTGATAATATTTTTTTTTTTAATGTATAGTTTGGTTTTGTTTTTTTCTTCAAAAAATTTAATCACTGGTAATATTTTTTTTTCAAAAAATGGTTTTCTTCAAAAAATGTATCACTGGTAATATTTTTTTTCAAAAATGTATAGCTGATAATATTTTTTTTTTTAATGTGTAGTTTGGTTTGTTTTGTTTTACGGCATATCAACCTCAATGGGTTATTTAATGCCGACAAGATTTTTATTACTGGCAATATTTTTTATTCCATCAAAAATCTATTTCTGGTTTTCTTCAAAAAATGTATCACTTGTAATATTTTTTTTCAAAAATGTATAGCTGATAATATATATATTTTTAAAAATGTGAAGTTTGGTTTGGTTTGTTTTACGGCATATCAACCTCAACGGGTTATTTAATGCTGACATTTTTATTGCAGGTAATAATTTTTTACAACAATGTATTGCTGGTATTAAAACCTATTTTTACACTTTCATAGTGTTTTAACCCCAGTTTGCGTGGCGGGGGGGGGGGTCAACTATTTGCCCATAGCTGAGACCCTAACAGGTATTACCACCCCGAGTCAGGATGAACCTGGGGACACCAGCAATTAAAAGGTGGTTCCACGCTCTTCAAATCCTTCTAATCAGAGGCCTTTCTCTCGAATGTAGTTTATCGTCTTACCCAGGACGCGCAGGAAAGCATAAAAAGTTTCGTTATTTCGCTATTATAGAATTAATGAAAAAGTAAAGCATACACTAATGTCTTCCTTTTAATTTTTCTCTATTGATCACTCGTCCTGGGTAAGACGATAAACTACATCCAACAGCAAGGCCTCTGATCAGGAGGTTTTGAGGTGCGTGGAACCACCTCTTAATTGTTGGTGTTCCCAGATCCACTAACCCGTGGTTGTAGCGCCTATTAGGGTACCT